>VYXB01005247.1:45908-283591 GCA_013397135.1 Pachyramphus minor | reverse complement strand
CCTATAACTCAAAATACAGCTAGCACTCTATATATCTCTCATTAAAAAAAAAGAAACTTATAATAAACAGACTGACTGGTTAACTAATAAATAAACAGAGTTCTAATGGAAGAGCAAGATTTTACTCTTTTACAGAGTATTGATTTTTTTACCAAGTTTATAAATTAAGAATAACTTCTCTGGAAACTAATAGTATATTAGTTTTAGTTAAAGAAGGTTTTGTTTCTAACACTGATGTAAGAGTAACAGAAGGAACTCATAGCATCTTCCTGAGCATGTGGCTAATAATTGCCTAAGGATAGAGGACATGCCTAAAGGCAACAGAAGGATGATTAATTATTACTGAAGAAAGCCCAAAAGGTATCTAGGAATAAAATTTGTGATTTGTCACAAGCTGTGACTGGAAAAAAAAAAAAAAAAGTGGAACAAAGAAGAATGCTGTATGTAGTATAGTGGATATGACATATGTATTTTTTTTAATACATCTTTATCTAGACATGTAAATGCTAGCACAGATAGGAAAACAAGTGAGGTTTTATTATCTTGAGATCCTGGTGCGAAATTGGCAACTCCTCCCATAACATTAAAGAATTATTTAAAAAACCAAACACTGTTATTTTATTATTTTTAATAGTTTTGCTCTGATGATTTTTAAACTCAAGTATAATCAGAAAAAAATTAACACTTTTTTTTTTAAGAAGTATCCTGATGTGATGAGAGTGTTCTTATTTTGTTGCTTTCCTGTATATGTTAAGAAAGGCAAAAAATTCCAGATATCTCCCACTCCAGTCATATTCTGTCTAGAAAAAGGATTTATGTGGCATTCATTTATGCATTATTTGAAATCTTTCTCAGAAATGTCAGCTCCATGGAGAATTGATATTAACAGTTTGTTCAGAAGCATAAGTAGCTGTTTGCATCATCTTTTCTACTAGTTTTGCAATTTCTTGGACTAAATTACAGTGAAATAGAAGTGTTTGAGTTGATGTCTCTATTAAAAATATTTTCTTTTAGAAAGAACTGCTGGACAATTACACCCATTTTGCTCCCTACACCAAACCAGAAAGTTTTGTTTGTGTGTGAAAGGGTTACCAGCTTTTACATGAACTAAGAATTTCGCTTTTGCAGTTCAAGTTAAAACTAGATTTTTTTTAAAGAGCTTATTAGTTAGTCCCCTCTGGCAGCTGCCATCTTCTGAGTAAAGTTGCAGTTACTTTCACATCTGACACTCTGTCAGTATGTGCTGGCTGTGTGATACCTTAATACTAGTTAATAATTTGAATGAGGATCATAATGCTTTATAGAACATTACAAAAATATATGCATAGTCCTTACATCTAGTGTGATGTGAAAGCTGAAGAATATGAGACAGGTAATAAAAAAAAAAGAAAAAAAAAGACCTTTTGAATGCAAGGTTATTAACTCCCTACCAGAGCTGTGTGATTTGATTAGCATAAGCAGCACTAAGCTCAAGGAGGAATGCCAAGAAGGTTCAGATGTCCCTTGCACAACCTGAAATTTGATACAATTTCGACAGTGTTGCTACAGTTTAGTCCGATATTATGGACTAGATCAATGTGTTCCAGGGTCAGCTGCTCCAGCCTTTGCCATGCAGACAGGATAATTTGAAATCTGTGAACCCTTATGAGGGAAGGATATTGTTCCAGGTCCCGGGGGCAGGAATGGGCTGAATATGTTGTTAATGCATTACTAAATATCTCCCTTCCCTGCCTTGCCCCATCTTTTGTGCTCAGATAGCAATGGATGCCAGGCTTTTCCAGCCTCCTAGTTCATGTTGAGGAGAGCAGCTTGTTCTATGTTGAAACTTCCTCAGGTGTTTATCCTGTCCAAGGGATCAAATAATCAAAAATATCCTGGAGGTAAGACAAAACAAGCTGGGCTGGATGGGGCTCTGAGCAGGCTGGTCTAATGGAAGGTTCTGCCCATGGAACTAGATGATTTTTAAGGTCCCTTCCAAACCAAACCTTTCTATGTTTCTATGAAAACCATGGAGCTGGACTAGCACATGATGAGCAGCTCCTGATAGAAAGTTTCAAATGTCTGTATAATTAGTGACTTTGAAACTTATGTCCTTATCATTTTATGTATTGAGCTGTTAATCTGCTTGTATTGATTGCACTCTGCTTTAATCAGAATGCAAGAAACAGGCTATAAAAATGACTGTGTTAATAGTCCATTTTTAAATGGCTCATTCACAGAGACAGGAGGTCTTACACTCTTCAACTGTTCTTTTTTCTTGGTGAAAAATTCTCCTGCTATGAAGGAGGGCTATTTATAACTGTGTTGTTTTGGGGAGAAAAAACATAAAAAAACAAAACAAAACAAACAAACAAAAAAGAAACCACCAAAAAAAACCAACCAAACAACAATAAAAAAAACCCAAACCAACCCAAACCAAAGGAAAAAAAAAAAAAAAAGATCTGGTTGAATAATTTATTGCAAGGAGTATTACCTGTGAATTTAGTTCTCTTTTCTATTCAAAAATAGTTCATGAAATTACCTGATTCTTTTTGTGGATGAAGAATGACAGCCTATGGGTTATTCTTTTGAGCTATTTGCATGATTCCCTCTCAGTATGAGAAATTTTCTATCTGTATGTAGCATTCCCTGTTTTCCATGGAATTTAATTAGCTACCCAAACCAACCTGAAGTAAAATTCTTTTACTTCAGTGGAAAACTGAACTTTGAAAAACACAAATATATTTCTGCAATAACAGTAGTACTTACCTGTAGACAAAGGTCTACAGGTCAAGCAGAAGAATAACCCTTCCCCTGCCTACAGCACAAACAAAATTCCTCCTATTTTTTCTGAAAAATAAGTGACAGTAAAAAGCAGAAACATTGAAAATAAAATATAGTTTTGTATTTATTTATATGCTTGATTTTGAATGAATGCACTATATGCATTTTTTCACCTACATCTAACAAGAAGTCATTTGTCCTATGCAAATGACAATAAATGTATAATTCTGAATACTGCTACAAAGAGTCTAGTCATGTCACCTGAACTCATCTAGGAGTATTTATGAAAAACTCCTATGTATAAGAATGAGGGTTCAAAGCAATGGGAAGGAAAATTGAAAGTGTCAATTTTATCTGGGCACTGAAATCTCATTACTAGATGTAACAGAGATGCTTAACACCTCAATCCTCAAAGATATTTTGGTGCTGAATTCAGAAGTAAGTCAAGACATAATGGCTTTAAGGAGCTGAGCCTTAGTTAACCTAAGTCTCTAGAAAAAGAAAATACAATCACATTCCTAAGTATTAGGCCTCAGCTGGTTGTTTATATATTATTATAAATTAACTGAGAACCAAAAACAAAGCAAAAGTACATGGGGGAAGGAATGTTTCTCCTCTTTAAAAGTTTTCATGTAGGAAAAATAATCCAGAAATAATTTTGTTTGAAACGCTGTCTTTTCTGAGGATTGAGTGGTGACGACAGAGCATAGCATGTCCTTGCTTTCTTAGTCTGTGAAAAATTATTTGGTTTAATGCTTTCACTTTGTTAGTATTATTTCTTAGAATCTGGTTATTTGCAGCCATGTTAACAGGTGGTTCAGTCCTCTCCACACTATGTTGAGATGATTAAAACTGAAAAGCCATATGAGTAGTTCTGAGGATAATCTTAATGTTACATTGTGGTTTACTTGCTGCTTTATGTTCCCAAGCCCTTATTAAGCTATCTTCAGATATTCTGCCCTAAACCAACTATAAAGCAAATATTTTCATGCTAGTAATTAAGTCCTTTTCCATAGACTTAACATGGGTCCCAGAACTTGCATTTGCCTCTCTGAAATTACTCGTTAGAAAACTGCTAATAAACTCATAATGCATGGTGAATCTCAGTACTGTGCAATTAACATTGCAGTTTAAACCTTAATTAGATTTTGCCTTTGAAGGCAGAGCATTTCAATGAAATTTAATGGTTTGTTTGTTCAGTGACTCTCTGCTTCCGTTTAATTATGGAACTTTTTAGAAAAATTTTCTTACTAAAACAACTAGAAGAGGCTGAAAAAGGTATTGCTACTGTTCAATATGGGAGAAGATAGGTGGGAAAAATTCTTTAAAAGGGTGTCAGCATGCTTAAGTGGAACTGCATGGATATACATGATCCTAAAACACAGCAGTACTGTTAAAACAATGAGGCATCCGTTTGATTGCTGTGTGAAAAGACTGGAAAGCATCAGCTTTTGTAGTCCCTTAAACTCTTGTCAATTAAATAAGCTCTTGTTCCTCTCTAAGCAGATTTTAATTGATCCCACTATAATTATATATGTGTTAGATAAGAAATGCATTAACAGCATCATCTGTTGGGGCCTTCCTTTTGTAAGTGGGGGTAATCATACTGTCCCTGGTGAGAGGCTTTGCAACTGGCCTGCTAATTATGAACTCTTAATAAGAGGTGGCCTACTGAAGTAACACTTCCTCACTCAGCTTGTCACCGGCTCAGACACACAAGCAAGTTATCATAGCTTAGCAAATTGCTCTTTGAGCGGTAGGAACTGTGGAAGAAACTGTCTGTGTGCATGCCCACAGCAAGCACAAATTAATTCGACTAAACATACTCTGCAGTGGAAGAAGGACAAGCACAGCTGCACTACTTCACATTTGTCTAAAATAAAGGGTATGAACATGGCTGGTTACTATTGTTCATCTGGTGTCCTGTAACTTGAGAGATAGTAACTGGCCACAGTTACTGTCTGTCTGTCCTTCAGTTAACACTTTTAAGCTGCATTTTTAAACAGAGAGAAAGGTATTGCTCTTTGCTTCTCTTTGTATGCCTGTGTGCCAGACCTTACGGGTATCATTTTAGATACTCTAAGATGTTTTCCAATTTGAAGCAACCACATTTTTCTAGGTAATTAGAACAGACATGTAAAAAGACACTGCAGATAAGCATTTGACGTGTAAATTTCATTCACTGAGATGTTCAACACTGAGGGATACAAAGCTGAAAAATCATCAAATAGACTAATCATTACTTCAACTTAAATGCAGAAAACTTATCTTTGAGAATCACAAAAAGCCATGCCTAGTAATTGCAATTCTAAGCAGATATCTGAACATGAGTTTAGTGATAGAAGGCAGGCAAAACAATTGGAACAGGTACTGTTATGAAAATAGTCTCCCCTTTTACTCCACTCTCATGAGACTCTACCTTAAGTACTGCATCCAGTTGACAAAAGCTGCCAATATGAACAAAAATACATTGTTGAAGTGAGCTGATTGGAGCAGTATTGTGTCTATTGCAGCTGCATTATTTCTCTATACTAATTTAAATGTTATCACCTAGGGAAGATGTAGTTTACTGGGAGTGGTGTTTCTGGAAGCAGTGCAATATGATTGTAAGAAAATTACCTATTTCTTGCATACTTATTTGGGAAAGCTAATAGTAGAAGTGTAGTGTGTTGACCTTTTCGGTTTGCTGCTGTCCCTGTTGCTTGTTCTTTTGGCAGAAATACAAGTTGCTCTTTGACAGAGGTCACTCTTTGAACTAATCCTACTACAGCTGACTGTATAGATTCTGCAAAATCTCTACACTCAGGTCTATCCAATCTTCTTATTGCCAAAAAGAAGAAATGCTGAGTTGAATACTTTCCTTTAAATGGGGGGCAAAGAGGTAGTCTGAGGTGTAGCTCAAGAACAGTCATAGAAGCATACAAGCATTAAACTGTTCTTTTTAATTCTCTTTCTTCCTGCTAATATTTATATTACAGTAGGAAGTCCTGTAAGTTTTGTTTTACAATCCTGATTAGTTGACTTGCCAAGTTCAGTCTCAGCACTTGTGAGCACAGTACATGTAAGGAGAGACACATGATACTAGTTGTCCATAGGAGTGGCATTAGAGACAGGCATTAAAAAAATGAGTTGACCTGTCCCTATGGCTTTCATCTAGGCTGAAACCATTTAATTTTCTGAAGTAATCCTTCAGAAAATAGTTCTGATTTTATAAATTAACTTTCCAAAAAGATTACATTAAAAAAAAAAAAAAGAAAAAAAGAAAAGGAAAAAAAAAAAAAGAAAAAAAAGAAAAAAAAGAGGATGGGATTAAATTATGAAACCAGAGCATATCACAGGAGAATCAATATAGTGGTGAAATGAAATGTGGTAAATAAAAATATTGACACAAGCAGATGGAACCTGTGGTAATATGTTGTTTAGGCAATGTGTTTCCATAGGGAGAACATCTTCTGGATCAATTTAAATGCATAGGAAGACTATGGAAGTTCAGACTCCAAGGCTCTCAGGAAATGAAAGATGAGGAACCCAGGCTTTCTGATTTTAAATTGTACAAGACACGTGATTGAGGAAGTCATTTACTGAACGTACTCTAGAATATCTCAGATGTGGCAGTCATTCCAATTCCCTGAATAATCTTGGAGTGTAATCTCTAACTACAGAGTAAGATATAGGTGAAGTAGCTACCATGCTTTGCAGGTTGCCTCTGGCAGAAAAATTATTTGTGCTGAATGTGTTGGAATTGCATGACATGTGAAGTAGAAGTAGAATTTAGATGAAACAGTAATTGGGGGAAAATGGAAAAGAAAGTGTGGGTTGAGGGAGAGAGAAAGAAACAAATGGTAATAAGCTAGAGGAAACTCTTATCATGGAACAAGTGGATCTAATCAGCTGAGGGAAGGGTTTGCTCTGTTTTTTTCATCAACAGCATTTTGGTCCAAAGCCAATGCATGAAAAAATTAACAGCAGCAACATACCAGAGATTTTGCTGCCATTTTGCTGTGAACAAGCATTCAAGTAGCTCTACAACTGCTGGTTCTTAATACAAAGAATAGATGAATAAAAAATAGGTTTCAACACACATTTAATGCTTCCACAAGTCTTCAGGCAGTTTCTCTGCCATGCTGAGTTAGTGTTTCCTACATGGCATGGGGAGAGTGGATAGCTTGGGTGCAAAACCAGATTGTTCTAGTGATCAATATGAAACACCTGAAATGGACTGTATATAACTCAAAGGAAAAGAGAAAACCAAATGAGGACACAGATTTCATATTTCTTACCTTATTCAGTTTAAAACACCCAACCCAAACAGCAGAAAAATAAATGTGAAAACTGTCACAGCAATAGACTGTTTTCCAGGTAGTTACATTGATGAGTCTAACTTGTGATTTCCATGGATTTGGGTTTTCATTTGTTTTCCACTCTGGGTAATTTCACAATGTGAATCATTACTGTGGTGTTTACTTTAGTTTTTATAGTTTAAAAAATATATGTGAAGCTGTTTGAAAGCACGGAAAAAATCAAAGCTTGTAAAGGTTTGTTTGTCATGTGCATACGGGTAGAAAAATTAACAAATCACCAAAGTGCAGATACATTATGGGAAATTGATTGCTCCCTCAAAATTAAGTGAAATAAAGTGATGACGTGGACCACTTGTATCTTGGCAATTAAGGTGTTATAGGTGATTGCCCTCCCTGGAGCACCCACTCCTGTAGAAGGAAGTCATTGATCATTTATTATACTTCTCTAAAATGTTCCAATACAGTTTGTGAAAGGTAATGTGCATTTGGGATAACATTTGTTTTAAAATCATAAAAAAAATCATAATTGCCTTTTCTTGAAGTCACCAATTTTGTGTTGCAATGAGGGACAGATGTTTATTTTCCATATTGACTCTCATGCTTCTGAACCTGTTTATTTCCTTTCATCCTTGCCCTTGCAAGAATGCACCCAACTTTAAGTACACTTCAGCTGCACCCAAACAACCTCTACATCCTAGTACCACTCCACTATTTATGTTAGCCATCACATTCCAGAAATTGTTCATTCTATGTTAGATATGCCATTTCCCCCTCACTGTACCTCTTTCTAGAAACAAACACTGACTTTTTAATATCATACTGCCAACCAAAATATCATATATTGTCAAGAGTATACCTTTATGTCTTGTAGTCATAGGAAAAACACCTATCTGTTGAAAACATGGAACAATTTCTGTTAATCCACTCTGTTATTTCATTTTAAATCTTGTCAATTTAACTATCCCATCAAAAATCAATCTTTCTTCAGACATGACTTTCTGCATTCTCCAGACTGTTAGATCTCCCTTTTTATTTCTACCTAATGAACTAACCAAAAAGGATCACCTGTTTTCAAAGATGCAGCTAGAATACACTTCAGATGAGCCACAAAAGCAAGCACCAGTTTTGTCTTTGGCAGCAACAGGTGTTTGATAGCAAAGTCTGTAAAAAGGTAAAAAAAATAGCATGAGCTGCTGTCTCTTTGCCAAAGAAAGAGACGAAATACAACTGAATTTCTAAACATATATATGTCCAAAGCCCAGCATTTTTCGTCTTATGTTTCTTCCTTTGCATCCTTTCCCAGCTTCAATGCATGTGGTGATGAACGTTTTTCAAAAGAACTCTGTTCACACTGAGACATCAGACAGAGTAGCCAGATTTTCAGTGTAACTTAAAGTAAACATCTCCTGTTTAAAAATACAATGATGGGAGTGTGTATTCTGCAGTGGAATATGTCCATGTGAATAGGTGGTCAGTGCATGCTCACAGGTTGATCCCAGGTAAATCCAGTGTTAAGATAACCTATTCCTGGCAATAAGCAAGCTTGATTTAAACTAACATTGTATTGCATATGTTGAAAAAAATCATAGTAGTTTCAGATGCAAGGGTCTAAAGATCATCCCATTACAACCCCAAAAACAGCTTGGAGAGAGGAGAAGTGAACTATTTTTCCTAGATATGTTACAGAAAAGTGCAACTTACCTGTTAAACCAACAAAAAATAAAAGATTTAATAATTTTCAAAAACATATGATATCTGTGGCTGTTCTACCAGTAAAGGACATTCTGGATTTGAAATTTCATTAGTATTTATAACCAACACAAGGGAAGTTCAAAATAATGAAACGAGATCTGACTTTGCACCTTTGTCTTGTGCTTTATTATGTGTTCAGTACTTTGTTGAATTGACAGTGACCTAAAACTTTCTCAGTAAACCACCAAATTTTTCTACCACTTTTCTGAGACTGCCACACCACATTTGGTAGGAAGACAGATCTATTATTAAATTTAAAACTGTCATCTGAACTGTCTTAAAACATAACATATTGCAGATAACAGGGGAAACAATACAATGATAAATGAAGGACGTAAAAGAGACAAGGTATACTAAATGGTGAAAATATGCCTCAGTAAAGAAAAGTCTTTTCAAAACAGGCACTGATTACTGTAAAATTACAAAGTAAATTAAGATGAAGGGATGATCTTGGAACAAGCAGAAGATATGTCACAAAGATATGATGGAAAACATAATGAAAGCAAGACAGTGGCACAATGCAGAAGAAAATTAAAATGCATCCGATGTACCTGGTGATTAAGGTTTTTTGATCCTACTTACAAGTATATGTGTATTTAGCTTTGTGAATGGTCTCCGTGATGCTTTTCACATGCATTCAGTGAGCACATAGAAAAATTGTGGAAAATAAAAGAAATATGAAACGATTGCCCTAAAAGAAATCCAGAGTTGTTGATAAGACCTTAGACCCAGAAACTTTTTTACTTAAATGTCTTTGGTCTTCAACTGAAGTTTTAGACACAGAAATTAATGTGTCAGTAAAATTCTTAGACTTATGTTTAATCCCTTGAACAAAAATAATTATTCTAGAAGGTTGCAAGTTTGAACAGAGGATGCTGAGAATTACTCAGGGTTTAAAACTCAGCAGGAACTTAGTTAAGTGTTAAAGGAAGCTCATTGCACTGAATGTTTCCTGAATGGCTAAGAGCCTCACGAGTAAAGGGAGCAAGAATAAATGTTATGGGAGAGGGGGTTTTCAAAAGTCTGCTTCAGAAGTTTTTAGTTTTAAACCTGACTGCTGTGTCCTAATCTTATTTTGGATATAGTTTCCACCCTCATGAAAATCCTGGTGTAATCAGTCTTACGGTCAGCTTTAGTCAGTGAGTTTAGTTTCACTGAAACAAAATAATTCTTGTATGCTTCTGTGGAGCAGGCTGTGTCTGTGTACTTGGGAAAATTTACTTGAAATACCACAGACCTGCCCCTTCTTCTATGAAGGGATTCCTGAAGACTTTGCAGCCTTAAGCAGACCTACATACTAACAGATCTGTGTTTAACTGTAAATATACTAACTGAAGATACCTAAAGAAATGTTTTGTTTGATTTCAGCTTCCATAATAAGGAAAATTACCTGAATATGAATTTCACCTAAAGGGGGCAGAAAATTTTGTGAAATAATTTTGTTAAAAACATTACTAAATATATATTGTTAATAACAGGAGTGTGTAGGGATCTTTGCTCTCTTGAATTTTTGGGTTGGTCAGCTCAGGAATTTGGATGCTAAGTCCCTGAAGGCAGGAGATATCTTTTAACATCTGCATAGTGTGTACTCAGTGTGTGCTTTTACTTTTCTTTTGTCTTTCTGTATGCTACCTAGCTCTAGGCATGCTAGAGAACTGCAGGGATTGTTAACAGAGTTCTCATTCTAGTTTAGGAAATCAAACTCTTGTGAAGTCCTGGAACAAATAATGAGCAATGTGATTACTACAATCCTGCCATTTTCTACCACGGATTCAAAGCAATCAGCAAGGACAGATAGATGACAGCTACAGAGATCTGCTGGGGAGAGAGCCAGTGAATCACAAAAGACACGTATGGACCTATGTTGATGCAGCAAATCCTAGAGGACTCATAGCTAGTATCAGCCATCAAGAGGTGTTTTCCCTTAAGTACAGGAAAATCAGTGCAAACAGTCATGGCAACCTGCTGGAAAACACGCATCTTTACAGTTGTCTCCCAGAAAATGTAGTTCAGCTGCAAGGAATCATTGATGTTAAAAAAAATAAAATGCTACCAGTAAGAAATGTGCAGAGGATGACATATTTCCTGCACTAGACATGAGAGCCAGGACAGGCATTAGAATAAATATCTCACAGCAGCCCCTTTGTAAATCAGAATCTGATATCTGTGAGGAAAACGGTAGTTTATTGCAGGAATAATGAGATCTTAAAAGATTTTATATCACTAATGTGAAAGCTTCTTTCTTTTTTGCAGCAAGGACTATTCAGTCTGGGTCCTCCATGCAATGGTTAGTAGTTAGTTAATATTTCACTTTTAAATACAACCAAAGCAAAGCATCAGAGTTCTGCTTCTTAATTAGTGTCTTACTTTCTGTTTGCAAAAGACTGTATATCATCTAATCTGCTGGTTTTTGTGTAACCAGAGGAATTAAACACTTATAAACAGAATATACTTTCAAGATGTTTGCAGATGGAATAATTTATTCTAAGGGAACTCCCACTGTAATGGAGAAAAACCTGCATTTATAAAACAAAACAAAAACTGTTTTAAAACCATAAAAAAGAGTTATATGCATTAAAAAGTTATTATGTGAAATATGGGACCTCATATATCGGCTTTAATATAGTCACAGGAGGTATGTGACACATTCCTGTGTCTCATTGGCAGTCCCAAAGATGGGTTAATAGATCCTTATATTTGTGTAGTGCTGCTCAGGTGAGCTTCAACTGTGTGTGCTCTAAACCGAAAGTTTGCACTTCCTTGCACCTAACCCATCAATACATGTAGTCATCCAGCCTTTCTATTTCATGCTGTTAGGTTTGTTGAACAAATGATTTCTGACAGACTCATCTGTGGGAACAAGCTGTGTGGTGGCAGAAAATTCTGCTGCTGTCTATTTGAGATCTATGTTACTGAAGCTAATGGTGTGCCAATTGATCTAGTAAAATCATCTTTCTGGGGGAAAATCAGACATTTAATGAAAGATTAGAATGAGCATTTTGTGAAAGTCATAATATTTTGAAGTCATATGTTTTAGCATGAGTGATAGGTTCTGCATCAATAAAGATGGAGCATTTGGAATTTCAGAGGCCTTGCAGAGAGATCTGGATAGATTAGAGAGCTGGGCAATCACCAGCCATATGAAATTTTACCAGAGCAAGTGCCAGATTCTCCAGATGGGATGGGATAATCCTAGCTATAAAAACAAAGTGGGGGATGACAGGCTGGAGAGTAGCCCAGCAGAAAGGGGTCTGGGTGATTGGATGGACAGCAAGTTGACTATGAGTCAATGGTGTGCCCTGGCAGCCAAAATGGCCAAGTGTGTTCTGAGGTGCCAAAATCACAGCATAAGTAGCTGGTTGAGGGAGACAAATGTCCCATTCTACATTGCACTGGTAAGGTCCCACCTTGAGTATTGTGTGCAGCTTTGGGTGAGTCATTACAAGAAGGCCATCAAACTATTAGAGCACGTCCAGAGGAGGGGGACCAAGATGGTGAAAGGCCTCAAGGGCAAGACTTAGGAGTGGCTGAGGTTCTGCTTGGAGTTTGTTCAGCTTGGAGAAGAGAAGGATGAGAGATGAGTTCGTTGAAGTCTAAAATTTCATCAAGGGGGTGTCAGAGAGGGAGGTGCTGATCTCCTCTCTCTGATAATCAGCAATAAGACATGAGGAAAAGGAATGAAGCTACATCCAATTCAGATAGGACATCAGGATAAGGTTCTTCACTGAGATGGTAGTTAAGCACTGAAACAGGGTCTGGATAACACTGTTAGTCATATGGTTTAGTTTTAGATAATCCTGTGAGGATGTCTTTCTTAAACCATTTCCAGGAAAGCAGGGTTACAACACGGTTAGCTGTGATTTGGGGAGGCAAACACTATGACTACAAACATCTCTCCTTCCTCCCCCAGCCTTGTATACTAAGCATGCTGTCATATGGTATGGGATATCATTTGGGTCATTTGGGGTCAGCTGTCCTGGCTGTGTCCCCTCCTAACTTCTTGTGCACTCTCAGCCTCTTCAGAGCNAGCTGTCCTGGCTGTGTCCCCTCCTAACTTCTCAGCCTCTTCAGAGGTGGGGCAATACAGGAAGCAGTAAAGGTCTTGAAGCTGTGCAAGTGCTGCTCAGCAATCACAGAAACATCTCTATGTCATCAACTCCATTGTGAGCACAAATGATAGCCCAATGATAACTACAGTGAAGAAAATTATCCCAGCCAAAATCAGAAAATTTACTTTCAGACCTCATGTACCTTGGCCACTTTTTTGGTAGCAGGAGACAACCCCACTGGGCTGTGATACTGGTTGTTGTCATGCTGGTAGTGTAAGGAATGCCATGTCAACTCTATCCTAAAGAGTATAGAGTTTCTTTAGCAATGAGAATGTATCTTTCCTTGATGTCAGTAAGCATCCTCTGAACAGCTGATTAATTTGTCTGTAGCCTATTTCTGTGCTGTATTCAACTTCTGATAATTTTGAATGGAATAATTGCTTAAAGAGGAAAATGTTTCTTTTATAGCTGCTGCTTTTTTTTTTTTTTAAATTAATTATCATGACTATTACAAAACAGAAGTTTGACTTCTAGCTGAAGAATTAGTCAGTATTACTACTTATGCATAAAGTAGCTGTGAGCAGGTCAGCTGTACACCACTTAGGATTTCATCTTCAGGCTTCCATAAAAAAGCTTAGGCTGCTGTAGACTAAGTTGGAGATAGAAATGTGATGGCATGTGAAACACCATCATACAATCATAGAGCAGCCCAAGTTGGAAGAATCCTTGAAAAATCATCTAATCCAATGTTTTGTGGGCAAGGAAGTCCAGATGAGGTTAACCTAAACCTTCCAATGACATCTTAAACACCTCCAGTGATAACTGCTCTACCACATCCCTGGGGAGGATGTTCAAGTGATTTATGAGGTCCCCGCTGAGCTTTCTTTTCCCTAGGGAAAATATATAAGTTTCTCTGAGTAGGATTAATATCATAATCCCTTTTGCTGTTTTATAGGATACTGCTAGAGCAGTATGTAACCTTGCAGGATAAAAAAAAATCTGTTTGCAAAGATGCTATTTCATATGCTAGGTATTCCTTACAAGTGCCTAAGTTTTTTCTTCATCCTATTGACAGAATTAAAGGTGCTTGACTATTCCTTCCTCCCAGAATCTGAGAACACTTCCTGGATGATATTCTCAGTGTTTACTCTTTACTTTGACATGGATAATGCCATTGTGATAGAACATCAAGCTCCATTTTCTTTAAAAAGCACTGAGCAGGCATTTCTTATGTTTCATTGAACATAGTGTAGCCCACATTTTTATCTCTTCTACATCTTTATTTCAGTACCATTGCCTGTTGTGAAAAAAAAGCCACAAAAAACAAAAGAATGTAATAAATAAAAATGTGAACTCATATGCAAGTGTAACAGAGGAAAATGAAAATAACTGACTGCTTTGTTTGATTGTACTCTATATTTATAGTGAGTATCCAAGAAGTAAGGACCTTAATATAAATTTTGCTGTAAATGCCTATAAAGACCACATATTTGGTACTTCATTTTTGGCAGTTTGCATGGTTTATGTACAACAAAAAAAATGGATTTCCTAAAAAAAATTAGTTGCTTAATAGTGTACATATATACATATAATTTCTAGTCCCATATTTTTAAGAGTATACCTTCAAATCATGATCAGAAATATTTGTCTTAAGGTACTGAGGTGAATCAATATCCAGCTGAAATTAATAATGTTCTGAGTTCCTTCTGCAGCATGTGCCACCCCTTGCCAAGGAGGAAAATTTTGAACTTTACAGTAATTGCTTCTTAGAAAAGATCCTAGTGTATGCTGTGGAGGAGTGAAGAAACAAGGGAAGACAGGACTTCCATTAAAAATACCAGTTAAAAGAAAAGAAACCACAACCTCCTGATGAATGAAAAGGTTTACCCTCACTTTAAGCCCTCCACCAATGAACTCACTATCAAAAGAAAAAGTCTGAAAAATTGTTTCTTTCTTATCTCTTTTTTTTAAGCAATATAACCCATCTGTTCAAGCTAGCAATATAAGAATACACCCGTGCTCTGATTAAGTAAAATTCCAGATATCTAGTGTATGAAGTGTATGTTTTACCAGCTCACTATTTATAAAAATATAAGATTTATCCATTAAATACTCAAGAATGAGCTCCAGTGAAAAAAGTACTTTAACAAATTTAGATCATAAGAAAAAACCTAACTACTTCAACTCTATGAGTCAATTAAACTGATGAAAAATAATTCCATTCTTTTGCACAAATTTTATATATATTTTCTCTCTTGGGTTTGTGAGTTTTGTTTGAGTACAATGAGTAAGTACATTGTGTATTTCTAATTAATTATAGTTATATAGACTTTTAATTTTCAAAAGTATAAATCCCACATCAGCAACAATGAAGTATTCAGTCAAAGAAAATAACAGCAACATATAACTTTGATGAGCTTTAACAGAGAATACCTGAACAGTAAGTTCCCTAGTTGCATCTGTTTAAATGTCAGAATAAAAAATTTAAGCCTAAAAGCAACAAAACAAAAACCTAAGAGCAAGACATTGCCTAGCTTTCCTTAGAAGACATAGATTTTACTTTTAAATTAATAGAAGAAGGAGGAAAGACCTGATGATGATCGAAGTCCTGAACTGAGGTTAAAGAAGGAATGGAGGAGGCTATCTTCTGTGCTATGCATAACTATGCTACCACCTCTGTGGAGATTTCTAAACAAAGAATACTCCCCATAATACCCACACTCTTCAGAAATAAAATTATTTTAATTTTTTTATATCTTTTTGTGTCTGTAGGCTACATCTGAGACACTGTGACAAGTCAGTAGAAGTAAGAAACAGCAAGTTCATCATAAATTACATATCAAAACAGAGAGGTGCCTTCAGTGTCACTTCCCACTTACCCTGACTCACCACCACATATACATGGAGAGGTATTGGAGTTATTCAAGCACAGGTCAAAGCCTACTTACAAAACAGTGCAAACTCTTTTTCCTACATGGATACAAATAGTGTTGTGAAAAAATAAAATTATTTCATTGTTATCATTATCATTTAAAAGGTATCAGTACAATGGCCTGTTGTAGTAAGTCAAAATCACTTTCACAAGATGGAATGTGTTAAATCCACATTGTTTCTTGATCCTGTTCTGTGCTGTATGTGTGGCAAGTTTTGCCAGCCCCGATGGTCCATAATCTAGGGAGTTAGATTTTTTAAATTACTGTTTAGGATTGCTACAGGTGGGGTTTTTTTTCACATGCTTGACATACCTGATTGGCAGCACAATGAAAGTGTATTCAAGGACTGAAATACAACCAGAATAAATAATGGTACAAGGCAGTTTCTTGTTAAGGTACACCTGACAAATGTCCTGTTTTCTACTGAGTAGTGTGATATAACAACCTCCACTTCACTTAAACTTCAAAGCAGTTGGTTTTGGATGTATTTGTCTGAGGAAAGAGAATGTTGCTCTTTCCTTGTCTTATGATCTCGTCTCAGTTTGACCCTGTTCAAACTCTATTACATCCTTTATTTACCTTTCATTTTCAGAGTGCTTTTTATCTTTCTAGGTTGAGAGGATTTAATTTAAAACAATAAAAAGAAAAACCATGATCAAATAAGATCTTTGGAAACCTGACGTATTTTTTCAATGAATTCTTTATGATTAAGAAGTTGAAATAATAAAATATGTTTTCTGTTAGCCTAAAAGAGCGATCACATTATAAAAATATTTCTTTGGTCTCCTAAAGCAAACATATGACTCAGTCATTCACATAGGTGTTTATCTTAGACTAATAGCACTGAGAATATTGAAACTGCAACCCATCTGGCATGATGATGTTTCAGCGGTTCTTAACCCCCTATGTATTCCTGTTGTTTCTGAGGTTTTCCCTGTTGTTTCCAAGGATTTTGTGTTTAACAAAAAAATACCTTTAGACATCTGTCCACAGCTTGGTGTCAGAAATTATGAGTAATGTATACATCAATTTCTGCTGAACCTTTATAATGAAATTTGCTGCTCCAGAGATTAGCTCGCTGTCCTCTGCATGTTTGTCCAAGAAGGCTTTTTTTTCCCCTCTGGTCTAGTTGCTGACTTTGAGGGGAAGTAGCACCTGAGCCCTCACTTATACTCTCCAGGAGGCTTTCCTTCACACATCCCACTCTTTCCTTAATCCCTTGCAGTAACTTCTTCATGCTGAATGGAACCAATGTATTTGTATTTAGTGCTCAGCATAAAACAGTCTGGATCAATGTCTTTTAAAGCAGGACACAGATGCATGTGCATTTGTTCTTACCTAATTAGGTGTTACAATAACAAATTAATAGGAAGAACAAAATCAGTTTGCATTTCCAGAAGCTCTTGAGTGTTGAAAGTTTCTTGATTTGTTTTTATCTTCTATCCCTTTACAAGTCAGTAGGATTGCTCCACTAGGAAGCAAGCTTGGATGACAGCACTCCTTAAATGTGAACATTTTTATGGTTGTTGGAAAAGGCTTCTACCCTCTGTTTTTGGCTGCTAGTTTTCCTCTCCTATCCAAACAATTCCACTGGGTTAAATACTGCCTTGTTTATGTGGGTAGCAGATCCTTATACTGTACTGATACTAAGCTAAGAGATTAGCTCATGGGGTTTTTTCCACCAAAAATTTCCCAAATGGAAATGGATTTCTAAATTATAAAGGAAATTATATAATTTGCACCAGCTCAAGTATACCATCCATCTGTCACATTGTTTATGCTGAATTATTTTGTGTCAGAATACAGTCTGTCTTTTTTCATGGTAAAACATACTTTGGCAGTACATAGACAGTGAGTTTTGGGTCCCTGTGCAATTTGTGATGTGCTCTGGGTTAGGAAACTTGATTATACTTATGAAATAGTAAAATATGACACAATGTAATAGTATCTTTAATGTAAAGATCATTTTTAGTTGAATTTACACATGTGGATGAAGGGTAGAAAAATTTTTGAAGGCATCTATTCAATAAATAACCAAACACAAAGCTGCAGAGTAAACCAGGCATTCTGTCTGGGGACATATAAAAATAAAACGCATTTATGTCATTTAGCCCTAGGCACTCAGCATGGTTTTGCTTCAAATTACTTGTAATATTCAGAAAGGTTCAGCTACTAATTTATCAGCAGTCCTGGCTAACTGGGGAGGTCCCAGGTGACTGGAGCTTAGTAAATGTGACCCCCATTTACAAGATGGGTCAGAAGGACGATCCAGGAACTACAGGCCTGACTTTGGTGCCAGGAAAGGTCTTGAATCGTGCTGAGTGCTGTCACGTACAGGTGTAGTGGACAATCAGGGGAACAGGCCCAGCTAAGCATGGGTTTATGAAAAGCAGGTGCTGCTTGACCAACCTGACCTGCTTCTATGACAATGTGACCTGGAATGGCTGTGGATATTGTCTACCGAGACTTTAGACACTGCCTCTGACATTGTCTCCCACAGCATTGTCCTGGAGAAACTGGGTGCTCATGGCTTGCATGGTTGTGCTGTTTGCTAAGCAAAAACCTCCTGGATAGCAAGGCCCAGAGAGTCATGGTAAATGCAGTTAAATCCAGCTGGCAGCCAACCACAAGTGGTGTTCCCCAGGGCTTGGTATTGGGGCCAAGCCTGTTAATGTCTTTATCCATGATCTGGACAAAAGGATGGGATCAAGTGCACCCTCAGTAAGCATGCAGACAACACCAGGTCCATATGGCCATAAACCTCCAAAACAATATATTTCACAATAGATTCTTTCTGGCAGACTTGCATTTGGAGGCAGCGGTGGAGAAAGGGTTCTTTTCCAAGTAGAATGTGTCAATTTTAAGTAAGCTGTACTACATTAATCCCTTCCGTAGTGACAGAATGATTTTCATAAAGATGGGGGGTTTTTTCCAGTACTTTTTTTCAATGTTTCTGAATTCCATTTAATAGTTCTAGGATACACACCCAGTTTATATTATTGCATATTTAATACTAACACATACTGGGAAAGTCAAAGATGATAAATGACAACAAGGATACACCATTCTAAACTGATTAGGAAGCTGAAGAAATTTAACACATTATAGATAAACTCTATAACGAGAAATAATAACTATAAGAACAGTTCAAAATGGTAACAGATAGAGTTAACAAACATAGAATGGAAGATAAGATAGTGTCTGTGATAAAGTGATAATGGAACAAATATTGTGTAATGCTCAGGGCTAAGTTTGATACAGATCATCCTTCACCTTTGTATACCTAGCCCACTTTAAAAGGGAATAGTTATAGATTGATAGTTGTGTGCATATGAGCAACACAAAAAATGTAATTTCATTTCTTTCATATATATAAAATACAAACATATCACTCATTGTATGTTGAGCTCCAGCAATATGGCTTGGAAGTGTCTGCATCCGTGGTCTACACTGATTTATGCCAGTTGAGCATCTGGGTCTGTCTGGATGCAAATGGGAAGGAAACTTCTTTTTAAAAACATATTTTGAACTCTGGGATTTATTTGTTTTTCAACCAGACACACATCTTTTGGCAGAAGCCTTGCCTTGGATGAATATCTCATGGAGCAACATCGGAAGGTAGCAGTGTTACAGGAACATATACCTGTGTGATCACATGAAGCCTATGCTCTGCATGAGCCAGAAGACATCTAATCAGGGCACCAAGATGCCATAAGAGATATATTAGCTAGGAACTCACTCTCTTTTTAGTTTGGGCCAACTCAGTCCTGCTCCTGGGAAGAGAGATGAGCTAGATGATTTAGTAGCTATATAGTTGGAACAATCATCAGTTCTTCCCCAAAGCTGCCACAGCCACCTGTGCTTCTGCTGTTCCACCATAATGGCAGCAGTTGTATTTAATCTGCCTTTCCAGGACTCTTGTCTTCACTCCTTCTTTAACTGCCACCCTTTCCTTAGCAAGAGGACTCAACTCCCAGCTGGTTAATCTTGAGATTGAGAAATGACATGTCTTCTGTAACAACCTGCAGGATCAAGGAGCACACAGGTTCGTGAAGACCATCATGGTTGATGCAATGTGTGCACCACCAGAGATTAGAGCTCCATGCCAACCCCACCTGTCCTGGAGGGAGAGTGTGTGAAAGTCCCTGGAGGCAGCAGACGTTAGATACTGAAATTAGATAGACAGTTTTACATTAGAATAACCAGGTAAAGAAAATGGAAGGAAATTATAGACTATTAAGTGGAAAGAAGTTATATTTAAATTATTAAACTATTAATTTTTTCTATCTCAGTGTAGAAGAAAGAGAATTACATGTTTCTTTATATCATGGTAGGTTTATATTTGTAGTTGTCTGGGTGCAGAAGTAGACATTTTGATCAGATGAAAACTATCATCATCACTACGTTGTCTCTATTTTGAGTATCAAGGTACACTCACAATTATAGAGTTGGAATGTTTGAAGGAAATTTGAAGGAAAATTTGACTAAACAGTTTTCATATGGTCTGTCTGTGCTGTATCTGGAAAACATGGAAAAACACAATGATTTTTCTAAGCCCATTGCAGTGCTGACAGTCAAAAAAGTATTTATCTTACAGACCTGCCTCAGCAAATTCTGCTAGAAGTCCTGACAGTTTGAGAAGGTTAGTTATTTGTAGATCCTTCACTCAAAGATTACAGCCTGTGTCTACAATGAGATTGAACCTCTAAAGATCCCTTGGGTCTCAAAGATTTATCTAAGTGCTGGGAATATCTAAACCCCAAAAACTTTGTTATCTATTTGCACACTGCAATTTCAGTTTAAGAGCTGAACTTTTGACCTGCTGCTCTCTGAATGTTCTCTCTCTCACTACCTTCTTAATCATAGGGTCTTAAGCACTTAGGTCTCTTATGCATCTTCTCACCTCTTTTTGTAAAAAAGGACATGTGTATACTGTGTCTCCTTCCACAGAGCTGAGGCTTCTTTGTGCAATCTCTTCATTTGGGTTTGGGTTTTGTTCTAAAGTATGGGAAAAGTGGTGAGACAGCTCAGGATATACACATTTAAGGGAACAATTGCAAACTCTTGTAACTGAACTATGAGAGCAGCTGATAGTAGGGCATGTGGTTGGTAAGACTGCAAAAAGTTTGAGGTGAGGTTATAATATGAAGGCATTTTATCACTTCGAAGAACTGATAGAAAGAGAGAAAGGAGAGGAAAATTTTGTCCAAAGGGGTGACATTTTTTGGTTTGGGTTTGGGTTTTTTAATTATTTTTTTTTTTTAGTTTATTTCACTTTTATTGCTTACTCTTACATAGGATTTTATTCAAGAAAAATACTCTAAATATAGCTCTTTTTCACTTACATGTATATCTGCCATCTGCTAGAAGTTTGCACATTGCCTTTTCTCATGACTTCAGTCAATCTGGGGAACAGCAGTGTGCTTCTCAAGAGGTAGGTACTGCAAAGAGAAAGAAGCACAGATTGAGCACGTCCCCTTTCTTTGCAACCACTTATATGCATCAGAAAAGAGTACCAAACCTCTGGTAGAGTTTTGCTTTCTATCAAGGGAACAAAGAAATAAGCATTCTCCTCCTTCTCCCATAAAAAGAACAAAAATTTTTGGGATCTGAAATTACTCTGCCTTTTGTACCTTTCTAGAGCTTACAGGAAGTCAATGAGAAATACTGTGCTTGATTTCATTAACCATGGTCCTCTTCAGATAATATAGGTCATTGAAGTTAAACTGATGTTTTCTGCTAACGAATCTGGTGTGGAGTGATAATGCACCAGAAACACTTCAGACTAGTCTCTCTCCCTTACTTTTGAAGCCTACCAGGAGAAACACATGCTCAGAAACTCAGCAGAACAGGTTTTCAAACTCAGGAATTTATGCTCCCCTCTGGGTTTTTTTCAAAATCCCTGGATCTCAACAGTACCACAAATATAATGTGAAGATTGGAATATTTAATTATACTATATCTGCATATTAAATACATGGTTAGCCTTGTTGCTTAATAGCATTGGTGAAACTTCAAGGGTGGAAGAGAAAGTAACAGTAACTGGTAAAGAGTGGGGAGCAAGGTTAACTCTTTTACGAGTAAGAAACATTGAAAAAAATACCAACCCTGAGTTGCACAATACATCACAAACTACATAGAGAGCAGAAGACTGTAAAGGCAAAAAAGAAAATGGAGATTACTTTTAGAGAGATCACTTTTAAGAGCTTATTTGCATTTTATTCAGAATGTCTTTGAATAGAAGAAATACTTATATTTGATGTAAAAGAGAGCAGGAAACATTTCTGAGATTTTTAGACATAAAAGGTCTTCACAGGGAGTATGTGAAGTATTGACACAGGTGAATGCTAGTGTGCCTTCGGGTGTGACAACTAAAACAGCCATGAAAATTTAATCTTTAAAAAAATCTTGGGAAAAAAACCCTTCACTGTGCTCAACAGCAGAAAGGATTAATTTCCAGCTCACAGGTAAGAACATCAAGGCTCAGCTCCAGTTTTCATAAAGTAACAAATCAACAAGAAAAAAAAAACTCCCACGTCTCCAAAGCACCCACCCATCCTGACCCATTAGATGATGGTGCTTTTCACCCAAAAAACTGGTGAGCCGGAAGACCTTTACCAAGCTCACTATGTTCATATGAAGGGCAAAGAATTCCTTCTGAAGTATACCCATGTCTCAGCCTCTCTTATAGGGTGTGTCTTTTTGTTTGCTGTTTGATGTCCAATACTTGACAAGGTTAGGATCCATTTTCACTTCATAACCACATGGGGGTGTCAGGAAGGATATCCCTTTCCTTGTGGAAGTGGAGGAAGCAGAGACTGATTTTCCACATGTGCCTTTTCTTAAATTGTCACAAAACACAAATGAATAGTTTTTTCAGCCCTTCCTCTTTTCCTTCTATATCTATTTTTTCCTGTGTGTCTTCTGGGAAGATAGAGTCTGTGAAAGTGAATTAGCTGAACCCAGAACACAGTTAGCTCTTCCTTTTCCCATACCAATGCTTGCTACCACAGTATTTTAAGTGATGGGGACTCATTCATATAAACAAAAGGATATTTTCTCATTCCATTCATATTCAGTATGTTTTCTGAATATTTTTAGTCAAACAGGGTTGTAGGAAAGAAACTGATGAGTTTTTAACCTTGGCCCCTCTTGCTGATGTCTCAAGAACATGTGAAATATTCTTGCCTCTTTGCTTTTGACCGAGCTGGACTCAGTTGCTTTTCAAAAATCACAACCTCCAAAATTAACTGTCTAAACATTTGAAAGAATTGTGGGTTTTAATAATACCCTGAGGGCTTAATATCTAATCACTGAAGCAGTGTGAAGGTGAAGGATCCATTAATGACAACTTCTACTGTGCACTGATTTAATCCAACTAAAATGCTTAAACTCACAGCTGAGTTGTTTGCACTTGGAGATCAGTGAAAAAGTTCTGCTTATATGGACACAAGAGCAACTCAGCACAGGATATGGAAGAACTGAGTTTGCCAGCGTACTTGCAGCAAGTGGCCTGGATTTGACTATAGGAGAGTGTCCCATCCATTGTGAAAATAGCCTTGGGTGGTGCCATTTACAGTGATGTAAATATACTTTTAGGGAATGTTAAAGGTTGTGTTAGAACTGAGAGACATACCTGTTGTGTCAGGCTCTAAAAGGAAGTGGGATTTGTTGATGCATAAAAGCAAAGGGTAAACTCCTTGGCTTCTTCTCTTCTTGGTTATCAAATAACAGATGAGATCAAAGAGGGATTCGAGATCCAGTCAGTATTATAACTGTTTCCAGGCAGGCAGCTGACCTATGAGATTTTGAGAAATGTCTTGTTCTGTAAGTACAACTATACCTCACTTCCTTTATACCTTGCTTCCTTTTTTATTATACTATTTTAAAAAAAAATATAATATTCTGTTCCTTTTGCAACAAATTGCAGATCTTCATCCTACAAGCAAGCTGCTGAGCACTTCCAGCAATGCTCTGGCTTCTTCTAGTTTGATTATATGACGGTGGCTTCTTAGGACTAAGTATGTTTAAAATGTGAGTCCCATTTGTTATGGCATTACCTTTTTCACTTCTTTCTTGAGAATATTGTACAATTCTATCTACTCATGTTAATTAAGGAATATAGAAACACCATCAAAAGGCTAGAAAAAAACAAACTAAACCCTGCAAAGGTGTTTATCAACACAACTCTATGGCAACACTGTTTAATGCTAGCTGTAAGTNATGCTCTGGCTTCTTCTAGTTTGACTATATGACTGTGGCTTCTTAGGATTAAGTAAGTTTAAAACGTGAGTCCCATTTGTTTAATGCTAGCTGTAAGCTTGTCCTAGATATAAAGCCACTGTGGAGTGCAGCAGGCAAATTCCAGACTGCTAGATTGTACCTAAGCTGTTTGATGTCTTGTTATAGTTCAGTCAAGCACCAAGTAAAGTTTTCTGCTTGCACTGACTATTGCCAGAGTTGTGGTACCAAGCAGGGTTATACAACTGTTAAATAATTCATGGGGTGTAGTGTGTTTAAAAAATGCCTTCTGATAAATTTCCATTTTTATAGACAATCTAAGGAGTCAATAAACCCATCTTACTTTGTATCAATCACTGTGAGCTTCTAGCCGATGTCATGCCTTCCTGAGCAGCCTTGAGTACAGGGGACATGAACACACAGTACTGGGCTGTCTCCCAATCCTCTTCAATATCATGCAGGCAGTAAATTGAGTAGCCAGGCTGACTGTTGACTAAAATTTTTTGTGTAATGATAATTTTTATTTTAGTTTTTTTTTCCCCCAACACAATTGTCAGGTTTTTTTCCTTTGCATTCTTTTCTACTATTAAACAAAAAAAATCCCCATTGTGCTTGTACATTTATACTCTAGCTAGACAGCATTTCTCTGTATCCTCTTTGGTCTTACATCTGCAAAGGTGAATACTACTGCATTGCAATTGGTGATAGCAATGAGAGCTGCATACACCCTTGGATTTTGCAGGCATTACAGGATCCATCAGCAGCTGGATGCTACTAGGAGGGATTCAAGCAGCAGTAGCTGATGTCTGGGCTGGCCAGTAGATAAATGCAAATGGCTGGGGATTTCCTTTGCCTAACAGATGCTGAAGTGAATTCTACAAACTCAGCCTGACTTGACTTATAACAGAAAATCATTATGTATCTTTTAATGGGAATTCTTGTGCAAAGATTTTATACAGGAATCTAGACTGAAAAAAGATTTTTTTTTTCTGTACTCTTCATTCTTCTGGTTATATGTGAGTGCTTCCACTGGCTGTATTGCTTTTCTAACAAAATTATCTCTAGACTCTAAATGACAAGTGCAGAAAAATTAGGTGTCACTTTTTTCAAAGGAGCTGCAATCTGGATTGCAGTCTCCCCATTCTCAAATAAAGCACATTAAATAGGGATATACAAGCATAGGAACAGCAGGTGTCTCTTGCATATTCAGAGCAAGTGCTTACTATTCTGGAGTCACAAAAGAAACAAGGCTACTTTTCCAATATAAATCATACAAAATCTCTGATCTACATAGTCTTCTAAACACCTCTCAAATATGTACTTTGGATGGCATTTGCCAGGACACAAAGTGTGGACTGAAAGGTATTAAGAATTTGGCTTACAGGTACTTCCAAACACTTTTAAAAGTCCATCCTTTTTTCTTGCCACACTTTAGTCCCAAGTAACCACTGGTTTAGATGAAGATATACAGGAATGTGGGATTAAACCCCTAGCAGCAGGATCTACATAAGAGACAAATGAAGCAGGTGTCTTACTAGGTTAATAAATTCAGTATTTATGCACATATGCAATGGTGACTATTTTGAGCAGGAGATGCTTTCTAACAGGCAATAGCAAGGAAAAAATCTGCTCTTTTCTCTGCTGCTCTCAGCAGTCTTCTGTGCCATTTTTTAAAAATATGAGATGATCAAGTAGAAGCTGATGCTTATAACTAGTAATAAGGTTGACTCAAAAGAAGATCTACAGTACATTTTTGTGACTTATGCACTCAAATATGTAATATTAATAATGAGGCAGATAAAAAGCCTTTTTAGTCAGGCCCTACCACAGGTTTTTTTTCTTTCCTTTGGTCTTTCCTTTTGTGTATGATGTATTACTTTCCCCCTAACACACAATATTTATACACCCTTAAATCCTGCAAAATGCAAGTCTTTATGACCTGTGGGGCTTTAACTGTTCCTAAATCCTTTCATATATTATAAAGTTTAGAGGGTAATACTTTTTATAACATATTTCTTCTTAGGTGATAGTGCTTCTTAAATAGTATTGAGTGCAGCAGTTGCTGGTCAAAGACTCCACACAGTCAGTGTGGATGGCTTAGGATTCACTGTTAATGAGCTGCCTAAGTTTAGCTGGAAAAAAATAAATTAAGGATAATTTGGGTTAAGTTCTTTGGACAGTGTTACACAGGATGTCAGATAAAATAATCCACTTAAATTTAACATCTTTCTCTCTAATAATTCCAAGTTGAAGAAAAATATGTAAATTAAGTCTTTTTCTCAATGTTTTATTGTGAGATTGAATAATTTTACAGATAGACTTTTGAAAGACATCAGCATCTTAGCTGGAGTACTCATGCATCTTAGACCAAATGGCCATAATTCTGAAGCTTATAGTGAGCACAGAGTCAAATTAGCTAGAATCAAATGTAGTTGCTTGTAAGTGGGAAACCAAGGCATGAAAAAAACCGTACACTATAGTAGTACATATAAAACTACCCTACAGTACTATGCTGCACAATAAACCTAGAACTATGTACTGCAGCTCATAGTTTAAAATGAAATTATTCCAATTTGTGTGTCTCCAAACTTGGAACTCTGTCAAACAATGCAGCAAAGTTTGTCTTGCAGTATCTGCCCGTACTGAACACAAATTGTGCAGTTGTCAGTGCTGATATGCTCTGGATCTGCTGTGATTCAATTCCTTTAGAACTAATGCCATTAACATAATAAGGACAGAAGATAAGATAGAGATGATAATTGTTATGCTGTTTCTTCTCCGTTCTCCTTTATTCTTGTAAGTCTTAGAATATTTAGAGGACATAGGAAATACAAGCCATTACACTAATTGCAACTGTAATTTAAAAATGTAACTTGGTTGCTTCTGAATTCATGGATCTATTACCAGATATAAGACAATGACAGACCTATTTCAACTTAAGTTGTAGGGATGAATAGTCTTTTTTTTTTTTTTTTTTTTTTTTTTTTTTAAGGGAACCCTTCATTTTCTGCTGGGCTTTAAATACTTGCTCAATGCTTCATAAACTCTGTACAGACTTGTAATTGGAGGGAAAGTTAATGACATGAAACAAAACGAAAAATGCATTGGCCACAATTTCACATTCTGTACACTAGCAGAGAAAGAAAGAGATTATTTCCTAGGTTTACAATTAAAATTAATGAGGTGCTATAAACCAAAATATGTGCTTCAGGATGAGAAGTAGTAGATTATAATCTATTTTTATGTGTGTATGTAGATTATAATGAATCCATTAGATTGCTTTTATATTCCTGTTATTAATGGTTTCTCTGCTTTGCTTGGCATTTTAAACTCATGTAAGATATTCAGTACCTTGAATAGTGCAAATATTAATTTCTGAGGAAAGAGGGATCAATATTTTACCTTCCATTTAATTGAAATTAAACCAAAGGCTTTCAGGTCATAATTTTGAGGGTATTCTTGTAAAATCTTGGAACAGATTTCTTAATTTAGGGCATTTCTGTCCAGGAAGCTACCATGCAAGGAATTCAGTGAATTTACAGCATCTATGCTTCACCCTACTAACTTCCTCTGGAAACAGCCTTGGGCTACAACAAGTCTTAAGTTGCTCACTGTTTCCAAAACAAAGCTGATTACATACACATGGTGAAGGTAAGGCAGATAGTTTGTTCTAATCCTCACTCCATTTCACCATGAATTTGTTGATCACTATCTGTGAATATCTTTTAACAAAGTTCTTATAAATTGACGTGTGGATTCATTCCTGGGTGATATTGGGTGCTTATGCCTGGTTTTCAAAGAAAAAAGTTATGCAATAGAACTAATCTTTTAAGGGTCCCCAATTAAATAAATGGTCTTTGGTCTTCCCTCTGTTATAGGCCATTTAGAGTATGTATTCAATTTTTCTTGGACAGTATTAAAGAATCACAGGATAGTGGATCTTCAAAGGGACCTCTGGAGATCCTCTGCAGTCAAACTCTCCTGCTCAAGCCGGGTCAGCTGGAGAGGGACCATATCCAGATGGGTTTTGGATATGTCCAAATAGGGAGAGTCCACAACCTCTTTGGAACACCTGTGTCAGTGTATGGTACCCTCACAGTAAGAAGTGTCTTCTTATGTTTACATGGAATTTCATGGTTTTTTTCAGTATGTTTCTTGACCTGTTGTCCCTCACAAGAAGCTGGGTCCCTTCTTTCCTCAACCAGTTACTTACATATACTCCCTATCCTTACACATATACTTCAGTCAGCCTTATACTACAGTGATCTTGAGGTTCAGATCCATTTGCTACCACTTTGAAAGATAATTATTACCTGTCTATTAAAGGTCAGAATCAAACACTGGAGTAGAGAGAGAGACCCCAAGCTGTTAGTCCTCCAGCAGTATTCTGCAGCCCTAGAACCTGAGATCATGTAGGGGCCAGGTGCTTCAAAAAGCCCTAGGAAGGGCATCCACTGCCATCTTTCAATGCATCCCTGCTAAAGTCAGAATGTGCAGAAGGGAACACTTCACTGAATGTTATCTCGCAGGTTTGTTTTCGGTCTCTCTTTAAAGCTGTGGTGTTAACTGCTTTAAAACTTCAATATTTGTTATTGTTTAACCCTAGCCAGAGTCTAAGCACCACACAGCTCCTCCTCAGTCCCTCACTGGCAGGATGGGGGAAAAAATTAGAAGAGTAAAAGTCAGAAAATTCACAGGCTGATATACAGACAGTTTAATAGGTAAAGCAAAAGCCACAGACACAAGCAAAGCGAAACAAGGAATTCATGTACCACTTCCCATTAGCTGGCAGGTGCTCAGCCATTCCTGGGAAAGCTGGGCTCCATCACATGTAGTAGTTATTTGGGGAGAAAAAATGTCATCACTCTGAACACCCCCATTTCCTCCTTCTTCCTTCAGCTTTATATACTGGAATAGTGTCATATGATCTGGGATATTTCGTGGGTCAGTTGGAGTCAGCTGTCCTGGCTGTGTCTCCTCCCAAATTCTCATTCACCCCAACCTCCTCACTAGATATGCAGAACAAGAAGCAGGAAAGGCCTTGGCCCTATGCAAGAACTGCTCAGCAATAATGAAAATACCTATAGGATCAACCCTATTTTCAGCACAAATCCAGAATAAAGCCCCATGCTAGGTACTACGAAGAAAATTAACAGACAAAACCAGCAAAATGCTCTTTATACAAAGAGCCAACTAATGTCAGTGACCACACCAGAGAGCAGTGGATTACTTTCTCTAAAGAGGTTTAAGCACTTTTCTACTTCTTCCACCATCACATACATGCTGTCCCTGAATAAATTTGGTGTCACTTTGTACCTCTATGTTGCTCTGGTTTTCAGAACCTCAGCTAAGCTGAGGATAAAAGCTGGTATCTCACAGTCCTCAGGGTTGCAGCACAGGGGATTTATCAACTACCAGTAGCTACATCAGAGGTATTTGTGTTGGCTGCAGTTGGTGTAAAGAGTAATTCTTGAGCCCTATTGATTTGACTTATTTTAAACCTCTGTTTTGAGATAGGATGCATGTCACCCTGGAAACACCTGTTTCTCTCTGTTTGTAAAAGAAAAGTGCATACAGTTATTTCAGCAACAGAGAGCTATTTCAGGTATAGAAATATGAAAAACAAAATTCATTTTAGGCAGATGAATCCTGACCAAAGCTTTCTTCTATGATGTTAAAGTGATAACTCAGCTAAAGAAGGAATGTTATGAATTTTGATAGATAGTTTGCTAGATATCAGAAAATACTCATTTCTCATTTATTGTTCATCACTATAAAAGTTTTAATATCTAGCGCTTCAGTGGGATTAAAGCTGCTTTCCTGCAACAGGAGTTCACGTATTAAGTAAAACAAAAAAAAGACAGAACCATCTCAGGTATAAAATAGTTTAAAATCAATGAAAATAGGATAGTGCAGTATCATACATGGCAAAGGGGAGGAATCTCTGTGTTAGTAGCATCCTTAATTTTAACTACTCCCAAAATTGTATTACAGAAATCTAACTGGTACTTCTATGTAATTGCTGTACTAAATTGTATCTAAAAGATAAATGGATCCTTGTAAAACTTATTAATACCCACAGTGCTAGAGAGTTTAAGCATTACTATATGGGAGTCAAAAATAATAGTCATTTTGGTCTAATTAGTCTTATTTCATAGTAAGTCCTATCATCTCTCTCCTGCCTTGATCATATGAGTGGAATGACATGGAAAAACACATTATCCTAAATAATTTTTTCCATCTTCTGCACGTCTCAGTACATAATGCTTATGTTTTCTACTAGCAGACATTGGACTTGTATTTATTTTCATAAAGAAAAACTAGAGATCTCACAAGATTTATAAATATCTAGGGTGACTGACTAATAGCAAACTGAACAGTCATAAAACAGGTCATACAATAGCTATTTCTACAAATTGTTCTTTTGTTTTTTGCAGTGAAGGAAGGAAAAAAGATTAATTTTTCAAACAGTTCTGTCAAATTTGTTACTGTTATAGTTTTTGCCCTTTTACTGTTACAAGTTGTTGCCTTCAAACTCTCCTGTAAGTTGTTCGTTCAGGTTCACTTTAATTTGTTTTCTCTTGGTATCTGCTAAATATTTAAATGGAGTTTTTTATTATTTTCTGTAATAGATAGACAGAATGTATAGCAATGAGGGGGAACATTGTTACATCAGGCACATTAGATTAGACATTGATCATGTTGACAGAGATGTCAAAAATGGAATTATGCCTATCAGAGGATGAGGGATCAGCATCTCACCTGTAAGTGTAGGTCAGCAGTAATATATAAAAAATACCAATACTTAACACTGACAAAACCAACTGAAAGCATATGATCACCAGATTATGTTTCTACTATGTAGATAGCAAAGTTGAAGTTCTTAGCTCAAATTTTGTGAAACACGGGGAAATTAAGCTCGATCTCTGCAGTGCTATTAAAAAAATCACTTCCAAATATGTCAGATAATACACTTGCAATATCACATATAAGTGCCAAAACAAGTACAGAAAACCACTGTCTTATAATTTTATTAGCAATAACAGTTTAATTCTCAATTATTCCATGTCAGAATACTGGTCCCTTGAATGGAGAAAGAAATGTATAAAACAAGCTTGTGTACTAACCATTTTCATAAGAAGTTATGTTTTGTTCTGTTTTCACAAACCACCAGTCCTGTTCATCATCATAGAGATGCTTCACTTGAGATTGGCCTTAATGTGCTTCTCTTTAATTTTCTTATATTTGCTGCAAATGCTTTCTTTAATGTCCGAGCTTAACAATGAATGGAAAGGGAGACATTTAAAAAATGTATCTTGGTGATATTTTTAGCAGTACTAAAGAATTTAAAGATTGGTTTAGAACACTGAAAGTTTTTTGAAGCAGAGAAACTCCCAGCTCTTACAATTCTGGTCCTTAAGGGACTCTGGGGCACCCATTCCCCTGACCTTAACAAACCCTACAGTCTCAGGTAATTAAGAGTTTTGAAAACATAGCTCCTAGATTTGCAATTGATTCACTAAGGATTTTCCCATTGAAGTGAATGCTTCCAGAGCATGAAGGGCTTCTATATGTGGATGCTGGTTTTAGGTACATACAGCAGATGAGTGCAGCTACCCTATTCCCTTAACTAAGTGAACATTCCCTCAGTGCCACTGGAAGCAGCATTTGGCTCTTTCCCTGGGCTGGTCAATCCCACCAGCTCCCTATGCCATTACTGGTAACTCTTAGCAGGATCAGCCCCACTAAAGGAACTTACAGCCCTAATGTAACACAAAGGGGCAAGACTTGGCACCACTGGGAGGGAGGGGAAGGCAACTCTAGTCTTTTCAGTATCAGCGTAGACTTCCACCAGGTGAAAACAAGAATTTAACCATAGACTAAAAAAATACATTGCTCTGAGGAAGAAAAAGCTTCAGTGGCCTTCGTATTTAATATGGACAACTTTCTGAGTCTTCCATCAGTTTTACATTATTGTACATTAATATTTAATTACCTCTACCCTCTAACCTTTGAGCACTGATAAATGAACAGGGTTAGTAAGATGGAAAACAACCATTTCAGTCTGAGAATTAATTTTGGAACTGTAAATTAAGCTTCACTTTAATATTCCCAGTCATCTGACCTGTAAACTTACTGGAAGAGACAAGTTATAAAGCAAAAGAGACTTTCAAAGGATATGCCAGTAGTTTCTTGACATATGGCACAAGAGAATTACTAACAAGAATGTCACCAGTACTCAAAAGGGTAATGGAAGTGAGATTTGCATAGCCATGACTGATCCTTCTAGAAGAGGTGAGAAAAAAAGATGATTTGGACTAAGACCTTTAAAGCCCTTTTGCATTTGCATCTTTCTGTTTAAAGGGAAGGAAAGCACTAATGTCTCTTTTAATTTAAATCACTAATTTCTTGGAGAGATCCAAAACTTGTCAAAGAAAACAAATTCAGACTCAGAATGAGCTATCATAATGGGTGAGATAAGCACAAACACAGACTGGGAGGAGAGAGTAGCCCTATGGAGCAGGACATGGGGGTGTTGGTGGATGAGAAACTTGACATGACATGTCAGTGTGCACTTGCAGCCCAGGATACAGTTGGTTGCTGTTTGTTGCTGTTATCCTCAACATTGTCTGCCAAAGGAGGACAGCATCACAAAGCCTGATTTGATGCCCAGCAAAATAATGCAATTTGACAGGACGTACCATTGAGGGGATTGATTGACTGATCTCTGTTGACGTAGCTGTTGGGCAGGCAGCCTGAATTTTGGTGGAATATTTGACAAGATAAAGGACTGACTAAAGAAGGGGAAATATAACTGCATGAGTCACATCTCTAGCTTATCCAGTAATCTCCCAGATCTAAACATGAACTGGGAAGCTCATACAGCTTCATATACCCTTCTGATTTTTTTCTGGCTCTCGTTTTTAACACATTTTCTGACTGCTTTGTCTATTTGGTGTAGAGTTGGGTAAACCCTGAAGTATTTTCCATCTACTTTATCTGGTTTTCAGGGCTTACAAAATTCATTACAATTCAGTTTTACTCGGGAGTTTAATCTCATACAGTTTCTTGTTTCTTCTACTTCTTCTCACTGCTGTAGCTATGCACCAGACTGACAGAAGGCTGGGCTTCTGATGAAGAAAACTTTGTGTGGTATAAGTAGAAGTGATATTGATGACACGTGCATACATGCATGCATTCCTGTCTAAAATGAATACAACTTTCTCCTTCATGATACTCTTCTTCTCAGCTGTTGGGCAAAATATTTTCCTTACGTTGATTTCACACCATTTTAATTCCAGCTGCTAGTTTACGTTAGGAAAGGCTGCATAGTTTAGGAAAAAAATGAAGCTCTTGTCCCCCTGGGAGGCTTTTCTTCCAGCTTTTTCTTAGCAGAGTATGTCAGCTTATGCCTTTCTTAGGTTTTCCATCTAAATGTTCGTGGTGCTGTTCCTTCATATATTCTCTTTCAGGCCTAATCCAAGCAATACTTTCTGGGATTCTTGCTCTGTGGGTTTTGTGTTATGCTTAAAACTAATTTATCTATTTATTATTATTTATTTTATTTATTATTAATTTATTATTAATAATATTTAATGTAAAATTTATTATTAAAACTTTTATTTCTTAAGTTGAGGTTTTTTTGTTTGTGTTGATTTGAGTCTTAGCTTTTGTTTCGAAGAACTTAACAATTCTTTGAAATATGGTATCCACATATCTACTAACCAACTGCTACTTTTTGTCTGTCTTTGTAGCTGTCTTCATTTTATCACTGCTGAAAGAAGATCCATTTATTTACCCATTTTAAATCAAAGTATACCTTCCCATTGATTCCAAAATCTCAAATCTTTATTAGAAATGGAGTGGGACCCAATAATGAGATATTTACTGCCAATGTGAGTAGTTAAATATTTTTCATATCAATTGCAATGGTTCAAAAAGCTAAAACAATCTTTAGAGCACAAAATCTAAGTTCTTGGTTTCAAAATGAGCCTAAATTTCTGCAGGTATTTGCAAATTCCATTGGGTCAAGGAAACATAAAGAAACGTTAAGAAATGTAGTTACTGATTGCTGTCATAAGGTATACCGAATATTACATTATATTAATATTACATTAATATTAATAATAAAAGAAACGTAAATTACTAGAAAAGAGACATAGAAGAAAAATAGATGACATCTTTATGTTGCTATAAATTACCAGCTTACATTGTAAATATGGTGTGTGGCTCCTTCTTCTGCTTCTTTTCCCACAACTGAGACAGTAGAACTGGAAAAAAAAATTTAAAAAATGATCAGAAGTCTGGAAAGGTCACAGTAGTCTTCTGAATGAATAGACTTTGACTCTTCAGCTTTGAAAAGGCATGTCTCTGGGTGACATGACTGGAGTTTCTAAAATCAGGCACACTTGATGACTATGAAGTGACTGCATTGTTGCTCCTGTCATAAGAACACAGTTGTGTCAAGTTAAAGCTGGGGAAGAGGGTATGGTGAGAACAAACAGAAGAAGTTTGTTTTTCACTCAACTAGTTAAGTTTTGTACAGTTGCCATTGTATTGAGGATGTTAAAATTTTACTTTGTTACTAAAAGCAGTTCATGGCTTTTGCAGAGGAAAATATATCAAGGGCTCTTAGGTGCAAAGTCAGCATGTTTATGTCTGGAAGTCATTTAATTACAAGTCACTGAAGACTGGGAGGGTTTTCTGGGAAAACACTGTTGTATACTTGCTTGGTTCTTATATTCTTCTCCATTAGCTGTGGTCAGAAATTGATTACAGAACAAGGAAGCTGTTTGACTTGACTCATTACAGTTATCCTTTTCCATTGCTTCCCACTGTCCAAAGAAATTTAATTTTGCTGTGCTCACTGATTGTAGTCATAGTAAGATAGCAATACTGTATTCTGACCATTGTTAGAGTTAGGATAACCACCAGCCCTGACAGCCTGCCCTAGCTGTTCACTGCCATCCTTTCACTAGTGTTTATGATGTCTCTTACTTCAGGATAACTGAGCACAAATGCAAGTGTAGCCGTTGCCCACACTCTTTCTGCCAAAAGATACAGATTTAAAGGAAGTAATTTTCTGGGCTCCTTGCATCACTTCTGCTGAAGTGAGTTAGGAGAGGGAGTAAAGGTTTGTTGCCTGATTCAGAGCAAGCAGTGGAGTGGCTTAGAAGGATAATTATGCAGACTAACGAAAATTAAACTCTGTGAGTTGAACAATCTTTTGCTCCCAGATGTCTGCTGAGCCTCATTCTTGAAGATCAGGTCCTCTGTGTCAGGGCTGACAAATGCACATGCAAACCAGCTGTTGGAGCACTACATTCCATACACTGGAATTGATTGGGTTCCATTATTGGTTACCTCTGGCTTGAGCTTGAATTGACTTGGGATATGCTTCAGAAATAGACCCACATATGGGTTTAAAGCACAGCAGAGCTGAGAAATTTTGCATGAACTTAGTAACAGTATAGAACAACAGCTTTTGTTCAGTTAGCTTTGGACAGAAAACCACACCATGTGAGAGACAGAGTAAAGCTTGGAGGTATGGGACTTACTTTTAACTAGTCTAGGATAGGAGTTGGAATCCCAAATCAGTGCATTGCAGGAAAAAAAGGATACTTTTTTAACTGTAGCTCTTTTTGCTAACTGCTGGAGCTTGCATGGGGGAAATAAAAGTAAATATTCATGGTGTTGGAAGAGATTACCTTCTGCACCAGACAACGTCCTATAAAAAGCCAAAGGTTTAAAACCACAGGTCAGAATGCTTTATAAAATGAAAAGTTAAAAATCTCTTCTAGAAAATAACTACTTTTAAAAATTTGTTTCTAGATGAAAACCTTATTTCTTTTTTTGTATAAGCTCCATATTTGAGATTTCCAATTAGGAAGTTTTCCAGTTTTAAAAATCTTAATTTTTAAAAGAAGCACCCCACCTCATCATTTCTACTAGATATAATTTAGAAGTTTATCTCTGGAAATCAATTTATGCTAAATTTATTCGTTGGTACTCAATTTTAATTCAATTTTCATACCAGTTTTACTCCTCAATGTCAGAATCTGAGTGCCTTGAAAAAGGACAGTTTCACCCTCTAAGTTGTAATTTCTGATTGGGTTTACTTTTCTGTTGCTATTTTGTTGTCTCTCTTGCGATGTAACTAATTGCTATCTAGTGAGAGATATTGACCTGTATAGAATTTTCTGCACTTTATGTCTTGGTAATAAAATGCAAACACTTTGATTCTAATAAATATATTTTAAAGAGTTTACAGTACCTTTAACAAACACTGGAATAAAACTCCCCAATTCCTGGTTAATTAAAAATTAAACACTCACTAACGAAATGCCAAAAATAAAATACTTGATCAGAGGGAAATTCATACCTGCTCAGGGAACTCATAGCTGATATAACTATCCCACAAGTCATGTGTAAGTGCTTTTTTGTCTGTAATGGTACTACATGTGGGAATGGATATCATCTCTTTGCCTTACTCAAATGTGCCCAGAGTGTCCTTTAGTCTTTTAAAAGTCAGCTTAACACAGTGATTGGACCACACAGCAGTTGATTTATATGCTGTCAGCTTTCAATACCTCTGGGAATCTCTCAGATCTAGCAGGATCCCCAAGAGTGATCCCATGATTTTACATACAGAGATTTAAGGGGCTCTGCAAAACCAGAAAGTTTGTGTTACGGAGCAAACAGCTGTGTATTGTCTGTACAAAACCTAGGATGGGTTTATGTTGTATTTTTTGGAAAGGTTCTCGGTAAGAAGGAAGTCATCTTATGAAGTGAGCTACTTCTTATTATAAGTTCTGGAAAGTAGAGTCTTAATTGTTAGGGGTTACAGAATAAAGATTTAGTATTTCCAACTCCTTATGTCCCTTAACATTTCTGAAAAACAAATTGAGGTTTTTTTGAGTACATACTGTGGAAGACAACACAAAAGTCAAGATACAGGACTGATTCTTTTAGTTACACCTTTGCATTTTTTATCTCACATGGTTTGTTTTCTTTTCCAAAAGAAATGTTGAATTTAAAAAAAAAAAAAAATAGAACATTTCCCCCTAAAAATACTCAGCATCAGCAAATTGGAGCTGACTCATATTTTCACCATCCCTAGTCTCCCAATCCAAAGATGCTTAAGATGATGCTTAGTACTTGCTTCTATTAGATACAATATTCCTGGGGAAAAAAAATATTTTTGAGAAGATGCATTTCTATTTTCTTATCTATATCCCCATTCAGAATCTAAACACACTATAGAACGAACTTGATTAATGGTGGAGTAAAGAGCAGCCTTCGTATACAGTTTTTAGTTTCATATTCAAAATGCTGAAGACTGCAGAAGTGCCTTAATCTCACCCTGACTTTTTGGCAGCAATGTCCTTGTTTCTTTTAAATCTTTTAAATGCCAGTCAGGTTTCATAGAATTGTAGTACAGTCCACACTAAAAGGGACTTCGAAAGATCATCTGGTCCAACATTTTGTGGGAAAGTGAATCTCCTTGACATTATCTTGCACGCTGTACAGTTGCATCCTGAAAAACACCAAATTTGCCATAAAAAAGAAAAATCCACCACAAAAACCCACCTCCAGTTTGTACATTGCTGCAAGACCCAGCTGCAAAGGGTTTGGGTAAGTCAATAGATGGACATCATGGATGTGTGTTAAGCATTTTAAAAGACAGAAAATGCAGACTATGCTATGGCTTTTTCATTGCTTGGAAACTACTGATCAGGTAAGATGATATTCTGATGGGTTGACTTCTTTTTAATTTCACAACAAGGACACATAGTAATACTGACTTTATGATGGCTGATCTCAATGGCATTTAAGTAATTATTATGCAAGCAAAAAGCTGTGCAAAATTGAAATCATCAAAGGATTGGTTTTGTTTGGTGAAAAAATGAAAAGAAATGAAGAGCATTAAATATAGACCTTAAATCAAGAAACAGTTTCTCAGTGCACAGCATGCAGTGAAGTCTGTTAGCCTGGCTTCTGGGGGAATTAATTAGGTGATGTATTTAATGTTTCTAGAGTGCTTTGAGGAATATGAAGTGCTTTATAACTGCTAGGAATTTTATTTCTTAATTTCTTAATTGTGTATTTATTTATTTTTAAGTGATGCAAATTCCAAAGCAGATATAAAAAACATCAATAGCTTACTTCTTCAAGAATTCATTAATTCCTTTTCAGAACTTCTTTTAAAATATCTGGGGACTTTATTTTGATATTTTAATTTTAACACTTCCGTGTTACTTTAGGTACCCTAGTTCTATTCTTAAATTATTTCTGTTTGTGTTGTAAGGAATTAGTGGGAAACTTTGATGCAAAAAATATGGAACAGACTTAGGGATAGAACTCCACAGAGACTTCCACACCAGCACAACCAAGTTCTCTTCCTTTTTAATTTTGTGTCTCACTCAGTAAGGATCCACACAGCCCACACAGAAGTTGTATAAGGGAACACAAGAACCGAGGATCTCTACCTTTCTGGGAAGCAATTGTCCTGTCTACTAGTATATACTCCTTAATTAAATAATTTTCTCTCATTCTTTTATTTTCTTTCTTCTGTGAGCATTCAACATGGGCAGAGAAAAAAGGAAAATTTCTAACTTGTAGGTTAGTACAACTTTATAGGACATATATGTGGTTCAAGATGTTGTTACTCATTAGCAGCTGGTGCCATCTCTGAGATCACAGTGATGTGGACAGATTATGGAAAACTGAATTCTGGTGGAATTTTGTTGCCTCTTGGTTGACTTCAATTAGCAGAACAAATTAATGATCAATTTGTATCCTCCATCTCTTGTTGTTTTGAACCTCGTTGTTAATTTCACTAATTCGAGTATCAGCTGTTTCTAGTAAACTTTGAAAATTATCCCAGAGTAATATGAATTGTAATGAAAAAGCTGATCCTGAAGGTTGCCTGGAGTTAGCAATGATCTCAAAATTCATAGTTTCTGAATTTTAATAGAAAGCTCCAATTTTTCAATAGAAAGTGGCTTTTCCAACATATTTTGCCTCTGTAATACTGCTTTCCCCTCCTCTGCTTTTCTTTCTCCCAGTTGCATATCAATTTGCTGCTTCTCCCATTACCCTGCTGACTTGCCCATTCCTCCACATGTGTTTCAATGACTGTTACAAAACCCAGCCCATTTTCTTGTGCACCACTGAATTGATTTTGACAATAAGTTGTTCACAGCTAGGCATGTAGTCTGTGTGAATTAATGCATAGATTGTGGAAGTTATCTTAAATTTTCTCACAGTCATGAGGTACAGTACATGCAAACTTTTTTGCACATGTAACCTTGTGTTACCCTTGAGGCATTTGTTTTTACCCTCTATTCTGTTGGCTGAATCTTCCATCACATTTGTGTGCATCTAGACTGTTCCTTGGTCAAGGAACACCTAGGCAAATTTGGCACCCACAAGATCATGGGCCCTGAAGGAACGCATCCACAGCTGCTGAGAGAGCTGGCACACACCATAGAAAGGCTGCTCATGGTCATCTTTGAAAAGTCATAGTGATCAGGAGAGGTGCCCGAGGACTAGAAAAAAGAAAATGTCACTCCAGTTTTCAAAAAAGGCAAGGAGGAGGACCCAGGGAACTACCAGTCAATTAGTCTCACCTCAATCCCTGAAAAAGTGATGGAATGCCTTATTCTGAAAGCCATCTCTGTCCACACAGATGGCAAGAAAATACTTAGGAATAGTCAGCGTGAATTCATTAAAAGTAAATCATGCTTGACCAACCTGATTGCCTTCTACAATGAAACAACTACCTGGATCAGATGACTGAGGGGAGACCTTACCAATGTCTATAAGTATCTGAAGGGAGGGTGTCAGAGGATGGAGCCAGACTCTTCTCAGTGGTGCCAAGCAATAGGACAGGAGGCAATGGGCAGAAACTGGTGCACAGGAAGTTCCACCTGAATATGAGGAAGAACTTCTTTACTGTGTGGTTGGCCATGCACTGGACCAGATTGCCCAGAGATGTTGTGGAGTGTCCCTCACTGAAGATACTCAAGAATATCTGGATGCACTGTCTGTGTGCAATCCTGTGCAATGTGTCCTAGGATGACCCTGCTTGAGCAGGGAGGCTGGAACTGCTGTGGTCTCTTCCACTTTACCCATTCTGTGATTCTGAGATTCTGCATTAGTCTTGTAGTGCAAACAGCAACCAGTACAAAGAAACACATATCCAGACCAGAATATGTGTGGCTGTCATACTAATAAAAGATTTCCCATATATCTTCTTCATTCTCTAAAGCATTAGTGATCAGATAACAAAGGCAATGCAATCTGGCCTGAAGAAGCAAGAGCTATCTCATTCAGGCATCCTTGGGAATTTGGGGGTGGGGATGTGGGTAGCGTGAGAGAGACTACTGGAGATTTTGGGGTCAATCCTCGTATGAGATGTCTACATTGTTATTTTTTCAGGAGCAAAATTCATGAGCAGGTGGGCCTGAAATGTACTCATTATCTAATTATCAACTCTATATGAAGCATTTATTACCACATAACTGCCAGCACAGCTAATGAAACTCAGGTTGTACATATAAATGATAGACTTTCACTGGGTAGAATGTTATCGCAAGGAAACAGGATTGTGTATAAACATTCACACCAAAAATGGATACTTTCTTCCTCAATTTTGCATTTTGTTTTATGCTTGGAAATAGCAATGATACACATCTAACTCCATGTACCCAACAGATAGAGACTGAAAAAAAGGTGGAATTTCACAGTGACTTGCATGAGCCGATGCTATGACCATTAGGTGAGGAATATTGTATTCCCAATATTATATTGGGACTTGTCCATATTAGGACATATTATTCAACTAATTGATAACAGATACAGCATTAATATTTGAGAAATCTATGATATGATCTTCATCCCTAGGTTTCAGAGCTGGCTCAGACTTTTGTCCACCATATTACATCACCATCCACAGGTTTGGTCTAGGCATCAGGGACTGTCTTGATCTTTGCAGACATGACCTGAATGAGTCTGGCAGCCACTGGCCCTGTAAACATTTGTGATGTGCATAGGGTCATAGTGGAACCAAGGTGAAGAGGCAAATTGTCAACAGCATGCAAAAAACATCAGGTATATTTTTCCAGTATTTTCCCGAAGAAAATCTTACCTTTTACTTTCCAGGTGCACCTCCAGCCTGGTCTGGAGCAGAAACTAGAAGACTGTCACTGCATCTTAGAAAAAGATTGGAACAGATGCACTCAAAATATTTACCTTCTCCAATGTCAGAAATGCACTGCAATCTTTCCTTGTATTGTACAAGAGGATGTAGTTTATTTTGTGTCCCAGGATGATTGAAGACATTCTGGAATGCCATTACTTTGCAAAGGATTTATGCCTTCTGTATGCATAAATTATCTGAACAAATATCTTGTGGCTGATAGTGTTTTGTTTTATTATGTTACGTGTCCTCTCTCACCAGTAAAGCAAGAGGCTCTCTCTCTGTTAGGACTTTGCTTGCTTTTCCTCTTGGGAGATCGAGGTAGTGAGAGCTGTGTCTTCTGAATTACTTTTGTGTTCATCTGGAATGCAATTGGGTCCTTGTCACTCAAGGGAGGAGCTGTTTATAGCACTGAGGTTAACATTTGTGGAGAACTATAGGAAAAGTGACATAAAGTCTGAAAATGTAGTTTTTGAGGGTTAGAGTGCCTCCTCCTTTCAATTTTTTTTTCTTTAAAGACTAGATGTCTATGTATGATCCCCAGAGCTTCAATAGAGCTGTAATCTTTTTTTTATTATTATATTTACAACTACATTGACACTATTTCAGTCTCTGGTGTATTGTTCTTAAAAAGATCTACACTGTGACAGGGATATGAACTTTCCATCGGGACTAGATCAAAAGTATTTTAGAGGAAAATATGTCTGTATTATATTTTTAAATCCAAATGTTATCACAAAAATGCCTCTTATTTTTAATCTCTAGCATCATGATTTTTAAATAAATTCATTCTTGTTGATATTTTATACATCAAACTGAAACTATTTGTTTTAAAGGATCCGAATAACATAAAAAGTGACCTGAAAAAGTAACAGCGAAAACTTCAGTAGAAGAGACTCTAAGCCTTTCAAATTCCATTTGTTTTCCTTATTAACAGAAAAGCCTGCATATGTTTGTGTGTCTGCTTCCTGGCAGTAGATGAAAATGAAAGGATAAGGTGGAAAACACTTCACATTATGTTTATTAAATAGCCAGCCCCAGGGTTTCCTGAAGTCTTAAGAAGTAATCCTCTGTGGGTTCATGTGTGCCATCATGAAAGCCTAAACCAGGAGGAACTCTACTTTTATCATATAAAGCTTGTTTATAACAGGAAACAGAGAGTGTAGCAGTGAAGATTTCTCCTCTGGGCTGTGTGCTTGTTGCACCTGTTAATGCAATTTAGCCTAGCAAGCCTAGCTGTGGGGATCTTTGATGTCTTTGTTCTCAAGTAAGCTAGAGAGGAGAGTTTCTTTCTGATCATGACACAAACAGCAGCCTGATGTGTCCTCTCAGCTCTCTGCAGGCAGTTATTGAGACGTGTTACCAAAAGGGTCAAAATAGCTATGTCTTCCTTGTCTCACTGATGTCATGTTGGCTAAAGGAGTTGGCTAAACCAGTTGGCACTATCATGTTTGTGGGGAATTTTTGTAAGGAAAGCACAGGTTGAACCACATGAACTTACTCAAGATACTGGACAATATAGACATGTTTGTTTCCCTCACCTCAATCTGGGTAACAGCAAGCTAATTTTCATCCATATTGACCAGAGAGAAAGAGGCATCTCCAAATGTGAAACCATTACCCTTCTTGGTCTGTGTTAGGATGGACAAACACACTGTGGAGCTGCCAGGGTCTGCAAAGGCAGCTTGGAAAGATGCATTATAAAAGATGATTAACTTATAGATAGATGCCCAGCTGCAGCTGAGGTGACTCCTTCCCATGTCAGCAATCTTTTGTCACTCAGTGTACTTACTTGCCATTGAGATTATATCTGAAATTACCCCAGTGGGAATTATTCATTACCCTTAATCTCTCCTCTAGCCACTTGTCTTGGATACCCCTGAGAATTATCAGTCTGACCCCAATGTGCCAAACCACAGTGCCTTCAGCCTTGTAGAGAAGAATTCAGAGGCTTTGAGTCCTCTGGCATGGTCAGGGCTAATCTGATGAGCACTGTGAGCATACAAATACATTAATGTCGTTAACATAAGCACCATTACCCTGTGGTTGGAAAGGCACAATTGCACAAGCTTTGGATCATATTATGAACCTGTGTTATCTGGCTAAAGAACCCTGTTCTTTAGAGCCAGAAGTACACTTTGGTTCCTTTAGTTATTGTATATATAATATTTGTAAAACCTGAAGGATGAAAACACAGTAAACTCACTTGTAAACCAAACATTTATGGACAAGCAGCTGACCTCAGCTGGTCCATTGCTTTATTTTATACCAATACTTGAATTAAGATCTCATAGTCTCTGATTTATTGTTTTTTACAGCCTGCTTCATTTTCAGCTGCTGACTGGGAATTTCTTTATATAATAAGTTGTTTTTCTTATTAAGCAATTATGATGTATTGCATGGGAACGGGTCAGGGTTTTTTATAAAGTCTTCATTTTTTAGAAAGTTTGGAAAGCTTTTAGAAATTTACTAAACATCCCCTTTGACATTTTCAGAATGAAAACAGCTTTTTTTTTTTCAGTCTTTCTACTTATTTTCCTCTTCTAATGTTTAGTCATTTTTGTTTCAAATAATTAAAAGGTCAAACCAAAATGCAATGGTTTAAAACTAAGTGTTTGAAATTATTAAGTTGGAAATTAACAAGAAGTTTATGAAAAAAAATTATAGTTCCTCCATTTCATCCCAAGGACAAAAAAAAAAAAATAATCATAGCCTGACTAATGTTTCTCATTTGGAAAAATCTGTTTATCCGTCAGCTTTGTTTAACTTCTATGTTCACTATTTTCCAAATCTCTTATATCTGCCTTCTTTTCAAAGAATAGAAAGAAAATTACTTGAAAATTGCATGGTAGAAAAAGGTATTTCATAACAAAATTAAAATTTTCCTTTTCTTCCTCAACCATATAATTACTAAACCTCCTGCTCTGAAAAATCAAAACAAATACCTCTGTTTTGAGATGCACTCTTATGCAGATTGGAAAATGGTTATGCATCACCAACTTTACTCAGCCTCCTCTTTATTCTGGTCATTTTTCATTAGGAAACTCTTCACTTCTAATAACTAACTAAAGCTAATATGTTCTAATGTTTTAGCTAACTAGATTTTATTGCTTTCCAGTGGGAATATTGTACTCTGGGTTATTGGTTTGTCTCTCATGGGAGTAGCAGGTCATACAAGTGTTCTGATTATTACACAATATATACAGGCACGATTCTGCTTTGGATATTGCAGTAGGTTTGCAAGGCTGAGTACCAAATGAAGCAATAGACTACCAAGGGGAAATCAAATCAAGTGGTTTTATACTTCTAGTGACATGAAGAAAGTATTACTCTTGTTCTCTTCATACTGAAAAGCAATTATTCTGTAATGAGGATCACAAATTATCCTCATAATAATGAAGCCTTGCTATGGCTTTAAATATTTCTAATTTATTATACATATTTGACAAGTTATTGACAGTCATTAGCTTGGATGATATTACTGACCATCCCTGCAGTTTTGTGAAATAAAAAACAGATTTATAACCATGACAGTTACAGGAACAGGATCATGGGGATCCCCATAGTTTTATAGAACAAACATAAAAAACAAACAAAAAGAGCTTTTCCTAAAGCTTTTAGGAGGGAATGGGTGTCCTTGAGAACAGGGAAACCTGAGCTACTGCTGGGAAAAAGGGAAGATGAGTCAGTCTCACAGTACCAAGGTGCATTCCACAGCACAGTAGAGGATTGTGGTGTGTGGGGATGTTGCCTGAGCCATAGAAACCACAGACCTGAGACCTGCCAGGAGCTATTGGCTCACATGAGAGTGGCTGACAAGGCATGGGCAGGACCAGGAGTAATGGCAGTTGCCTTAGCTCCCACAAAGGGCAGCCCCAGGGAGCTTGAGGACATGGTATGACACTTTGCACAGGAGAACACCTCTTTGAAGGAGAGAGTTGCAAAAAATTGCTTTAAGGTTGCTTAACAAATCACCTGCCCAGAAAACATACCTCGGGCTGCATCAAAAGAACTGTGGCCAGCAGATAGAACAAACTTATTATGCTCCTTTATTCAGTTCTGGTGAAACCAGACTTGGAGAACTGTATCCAGTACAAGTACTCAGTTCAAGACAGTGACAACTTGGAACAAGTCCAGTTGAGGGCCACAAAAATCATTAGAGGGATGGAACTTTTCTCCTATGAAGAAAGACAGAAAGAGTTTGGGTTGTTCAGCCTGGAGAAGAGAAGGCTTCAGGGAGACCTTATTGCAACTTAAAGGGAGCTTTGAAGAAACATAGGGACAGACTTTTAATAGGATCTGTAAGGATAGAACAAGGAAGAATGGTTTTCAACTAGAAGGGAATAGATTCAGACTATATACAAGGAAGAATATATTCAAGGTTATGTTAGACGGGGCCCCGAGTGATTGGACCTTGTTGATAATATCCATGCTCATGGCATGAAGGTTGGACTAGATAACCTTTAAATGTCTCTTCTAAGACAAAACATTCTATGATTATGTGCTTCTATATGTTTTGCATCCACAAGTGGTTGTCCCATGTGCCAGGATGTCCCTGCTTCTTTGGTTTACCACTAAGGTCAAATAAGGTTCACTAGTGAATGGGTGACCCTGTACAGGCAGTGAGGGCAGTAGCTGCAATGTGCTACCATTATCTGTGTGAGTTAAATGGACAGCATGGGATTTGCAAGAGCAGCCTGCTAAAGGAACTGCAGTCCAGAAAACAGATTCTTGTTGGAGAGCTTTCCATAGAGTAGTTTTGAACCTATATATATAACAAGCTTCATCAAAGGGCTGGCTTAGATCCATTCTGAAGAAAGACTTACTCAAATAAATACCTACAGCATGGACATTGGGCCCCCACTGCCAACTAAACCCATGCACTAATCTTTCTCTACTGGGTCTCTTTTCTTGTACATGTGGACATGGTCTGATTTTACAGGACCGCTTTAGTTTTTCTGTAATTAGAAAGTTGCATATTCAGGACAAAGCATTTGTGACTGGTTACTGAAGCACAGGAGATGCTATCAGTTTCCTTTCTCACCACTCAGAGACTAACTTAAAAGTAAACTGAAAACACCCTATTAAGGGGAATTCTTATTTCAGTGCTGCAAGTATGTTGCTGCGTAGCAGGAGTGAGTCATCTGGGGAGATAGGAACAGGACAACAACTGAGATGACAAACTATGCACTGTGACACTCTGGAATGACCTCTGCGCGGCTCTCTGAGGGAGCTGACAGGCTTCTTGCTACTGTGAGCTTCCTTTGCCCCCTGTTCACAGATGTCAAGCTGAAGAGAAGGGAAAGAGCTTTACTTATCAATGCAGTAAAAGATTTATATCAGGAGATGCCATGCATCTGTAGTGTGGGAAGTCATGATGTAGAAGCACTAAGTAGTTTTAAGCATCTACAATTACATGATCTCAGCTATTTATTGCTGTTATGAATAAAACAGCTGAACAGTAATAAGGTACAATGAGCTAGGCCCATGTCAAAATCTGCAGGAGTGACAACTGTGAAGAAAACTCATTTTCATTGTCCTTCACAGAGTCTGAAAAGAATAATGTCCCCATATTGAGTAGGTATAATGAGTAGCAATCAGCTCACCACAGAGCAGAGACCCTCCTGCTCCCTCCTCATGGCTGGTGGAACCACCATGGGGACCAATGTCCCAATCCTTCAGAGAATTCATGCCTGACAGAGAGCTTACTTCTTGCTCAGGGCTCAAACCTGCATGTCTTTGCTGTTTTTGAGTTTTGGAATCAAAGGCGATCAATCTGGGCCTTATGTTTTCTAAGTTCTTCTTTTTGATGAAACTCTATTTCATTGAGATAACTGCTGACTTCAAGGAAAATAAAGTGTCATCCTACCTTTGAAATAATTCTTCTCCTGCCCTGAACATCACTGTCCTGACCTCAGTTCCATCATTGAATTCAGTCATTAAAAGGATTCAAACGCAGATACTTTTCATGCCTACAAGCATGTCCTTATAAATCAAAGCTATTCTTCAGAGACACAATATAATAAAAATTTAGAAAAATAAATGACAAAAAATGCTTGTTTTTCAGACTCTGGTCTGAAGTATAATTTCTTTGTCTTTGCCAAATATATCTCCAAAATATATTTTTTACCAAGCCCAATGTCCTATGGAGTTTTGTAATTTACTCAGAACAGATATTTGGTATATGTTCTAATATAAATAAATAATGGAAAATGTATCAGGAAGAAAATATAGGGAAGGACATTTTACATACTGTCACATGAAAGAGGGGAGTTTAGATAATCTGCTGGTTAGAGGAGGAGATATGCAAATTTCCCTTTCAGCACATCAGCAAGTAGTGCCTCCTATAACAGAAGAGGGATGTTCTGCATTAGCTGGTCTTTTCTTTAGCTACACAGAGGTGTGCAGGCACCTCCCTGAGACACTGACTTGTATCATCACTGTTGTCAAGTCCATATCCAAATGATTTCACTGCCTGTTAGTGTGTCACCATACATTGCAACAGGATATATTATCTCAATGTTTACTATTTTTTCTGCTACTATTTTTCTCTGCTGTTGCATCATATGCTGTTCCCTTTTAAGAAAGCTTGTTGAGGCTAATTCAGGAAAATTTCCACTGAAGCCAAGGCTTTATGTGACTAGCAAGAGTAGAAGCAACGACAGCATTTTCCAGTGTCAAACTCTGTTGTAAGAAAAGGAAAAGATGACTTACTTTAGAGAGAGAGGAGCTCAAAAAATTACATACTCCAAAAAAGGGGAGAAAATAAATCCAGAAAGAAAGAGAAAAGCTTGTCTGGTTGAAGTTTTTCTTATCTCTTTGTCCAGAATGTATGATTAGCTTTGTTCTTTAAGTTCTTTCTATTTTGATAATGCTGTCTTGATAAATCCTTAAATTATTATTAAATTCCATGAGCAATTAAATAATTAAATAGGATATAAGAACTCTTCAGCTAACTCTTGTTACTTATTCACTTCTCTCAAGTTATTAAAGACATTCTGCAAAATCCCTTGAACACCAGTTCTTTTAAATGAATTCTCCTGCTAATAAACAACCTTATTAAAGCTTCATGAGCATCTAATCCAGGCTAAGTGTTTCTATTTCTTATTACTGTTCATTCATATTCTCTGTAGTAACTGTTGTTTCATAGATTTAATGAAGTTTACATCACAGATGAAGTGACAGAGCAGTTTCACTCAAAAATGTTCAGACACAATAATGTATAACATAATTTAGTAAACAAATCATCACCAAAAAATTGGAATATAATCAAAATACTTTCAAAATACTTTCAATGTAAGATTTCCATTATAAATATTAAGGGTGTTCTTATCAAAAAGCTCTGTATAAAAACATGGGGAAGAGCTGGAATTGGCTTTTAACTGCCATTACAGGGAAATTAGTACTTTCTCTTAGGAGAGTTTTCTCTATTGATGTTTGGCCAGGCTTTCATACTTTGTTACTTTAACTTCTGTGTATTTGCTTAGACCAATGCAAGCGGAAGCACAAACAGCATGAAATTCAAGTAGGATTGAAAGTTTTCTTGGAGTTTATAGGAATTACTACAAAAAGTGTTGGTTGTTTCACACTGGCCTTTAGTTCTGAATGGAAAAAGCAAAATAAAACAAACAAGCAAACAAAAACAAACAACAAAACTAATACAAAACAACCAAAAACCCACCCCAAAAACCCATTTCAGTCTTTTCACCTTGTTACTCAATTATGTGTTAGACTTTATTAGATTCCTATAACAAAATCATTACTTCAAGTTACATTAATAGGAAAGTTCCATAAACTCATCAAAAGGCAATATTTGCCCCTGGAACAGTTTCACTGCACCTGACCTAAGTGCTAGTTTCAAATTCTGTTAAACAAGGTGCTGGTTTGTCATTGCTTCAGATGATTAATGCCTAGACAGACCATTCTTCAACATCTATCTGATCTCCACAGCCAAAACTCCATAATTTCTTTCTAAACTCCTTTTAAATTTTGGAACTGGAACCTATTTTTTAGGTTGGTTTTACAAGCTCCAGTGAATACACCAGTTGGTGGTTTGTTGCAACAATTAGCCAGTCATCTTTAACAAACAGTAGCCCAAATGGAATGAAAACCTCTGGAGACACACAGTTTAGTGAACTGGTGCTCGATGAAAAGGCTGATAGTTACATGGTGTTTTCCTTATTCTAACTTACTGCCAGAGTGTTTGACTGAAGTAGTTAACTCTAGTATAGTCAGAAGTAATGAGATTCTGGCAGCTTTGCAACTGCTAGTTAGTTGCATTGCAGCATCAATAGTGATTTTGTTAGCAGAAGACTTCTTCTCCAAGTCTTTGTCAAATGACTTACTTTGAATGGTTAAAGCCTAGAAGCAGCTTAATTTAAATAAAAGTGGGCATAATAAGTAAAAAAAAAAAAAATCAAATAAAATTTGGTTTGCTCAAGTAGATGTATAAAAACAATGTGGCAGAAAATCAAACTGTGCTTTCCTCCCTTTGCCTTTATATTGATTTCAAGGAAAAGCACAGCAGTTTGTTTTCCTGGTTTTCTTGTTCATAACTTCTCAATTTTCCTCTCTGATTATAACCTTGCTCCATTGTAAATAGAGCTATTTTATATATGGAAAACTTAAACACATGGATATAAATGGAGAGTCCCTTCCAGCAACTAACCGTTATTTGAAAACCCACATTTTTTGTGCTGATATATCCAAAATATTTTTACCAATCACTTGCTCATATGTATAAAAGAGCACACACTCTTTACCCATAGGGCCTATGTTGAAGAAAATATTTACATGGCACATCATAAAACCGAAATGACTCACCAGTAAATCTCTTAGCTTTGTGTCGGTCTGCAATCAGTAGTTGCACTGATCCTAAAACAGGAGAAACAAGAGATTGCTCATGTCCTTGCTGGTAGGCAGAATGAGAGTGTTCAAAGGACTCCCATGGAAGGGAACAAATGTTCAGTCAGCCTTAGTTCTATAAAGAACTGTGACTAAACCCAAAAATATATACAGAATTTTGTCCTCTTCTCTTTTGTATAACTGCTTCATCTCTGAATACTTTATTGGACCATTTACAATGGTGACAGGCAGCTTCAATTAAGATATTAAATTTACTTGTTCTAATTATTGGTTTCTAATCCCTGGATTTTTTTCCCCCTGGTTCCATTCTTTCTTGTACTCGATTGTTTTCTGCAATGTAGTCAAACAATAAATCCTCTCTACAAAAGCAGCACTGGATGGCTAAGTAAATTTTCTGTTATTTTGTACAGGTGGATGTCCTACAGGCTCAGTCTTTCTTTAGCAATCATGTCAACTGTTTGCCATCTGTAGGCTAATTGTAAGCTACTGTTCTTACTCCTCTGCAGCTACAGATAGTGTGTATGGAGAAGAAGCATAAAATTTTTTTTCCCTCTGCATCACAAAAGACAGCAGAAAATAGTATGGTTTGAGAATCAAATAGCATAGTGTCTGGCATGTCTGTGTGGTAACAAACTGGAAAAATAAAAGCAGTTCTTAACATGACAACCCTCTTGCAGTCCATCCTGTGGTTGAAGGGCCTTTAGCTACCCATATGGTGTTTGCTTCCTGTGTATATCCATGCTCCAGGTGCAAATGGATCACTGTGTCTACCTGGTTAGTTCTAACAATGAAGATACCACAATACAGGCTTTAATGGAAGTTGCATGTCTCCTACAGACTCCCCCATCTATCCACAGCTGCTGAACTCCTGGTGTTATGTTTAGTCCAAGCTAATTAGAAAATGTTGCTTTAACCTGCTTAGAGTCTTCCACATCAGCATCACATAACTTCTGTGGTGTGCAGGGCTATTTCTTATCAGCAAACAGGATGAAGATAGAACATGCTTTTGGCTTAGGTCTTATAATGAGGTATGTTTTCATTCCTGAAAGATCCACAGTTACAGAATCACAGAATGGTTGAGGTGGGATATTGATATTATCTGATATTATTGATTTTGTTATATATTTTATTATATATACGTATTTATATATATTATTACTGATTTATATTATCTGATCCAATCCCTCTTCTCAAGCAGTGTCACCTAGACCCAGCTGCCTAGGAACATGTCCAGAGAGCTTTTTATTGTCTCAAAGGATGGAGGCTCCAAAACTTCCCTGGACAGCCTGCCCTAGTGCTTGGTCACCCTCACTGGAAAAAAGTGTTTCTTGCTGTTCAGGAGGAACCTTCTGTGTTTCCACTTGTGCCATTGTCCCAGGTCCTGCATTGGGCACCACTGCAAGAGCCTGTCACAGTCTTCTTTACACCTTTTTTTCAGGTATTGTTTTCCCAAAAATCTTCTCTTCCCCAGGCTGAATAGTCCCAGGTCTCTCAGTCTTTCTTCATAGGAGAGATAGACACTGCCATCCCTTAATCATTTTAGTGGCCCTTTGTTGGACTGTCTCCAGTATGTCCATGTGTCTCCTGTACTGGGGAGTCCAGAACTGGACACAGCACTCCAGGTGTGTCTCACCAGTGTGGAGCAAGAAGGAAGGATCATCCTGTATGACATGCTGGCAGCACTCCTCCTAATGCAGCCCAGAAAAAGAGGACCTCCTGGTCTTCTTTGCTTGCAAGGGCATATTGCTGGTTCATATTCAGCACGGTGTCCACCAGAACACCAAGGTCCTTTTCTGCCCATCTGCTTTGCAGCTGGTTGCCCCCACAGTCTTTGTGTGTCCCCCATGACTGGAGATCCTTCTGACTCTTCTAAATTTATAACCATTTAAATAATTCAGTCCTCTCCCACTGGAAGTAACCTCTTCCTCCAAAATTTTTCAACCTACACACTCTCATTGTCCTCATTACTGTTTTTGTTCTAAATGGGAACAAATTTGAATAAATTTCTCCCTCCCCTGAAAGCGTATCTGCTCAAGAACCTTTCTTTTAATTTTCGTCTGGAATTTATCTTTGATTGATTGACTGATTGATTATCTTAAAATTATCTTTGATTTATGTTGTTCAGTGAGGAATGGTTAGTGTGATGATGTTGAACAGTTTTTATATCTGAAGAGGCTGAATGAACTCTTAAGATGTTAATGTCTTCATAATACAATTGTAAAAAGCAAATAAGCAAGGCAAAAGCTGAGGAGTAGAGAATGAAAAAGCTTGTAGAAGTATTTTCTGTAAAGCAAGTTTTAAAGAAATTTTCCAGGGACATAGTTAAATTTGTGAAAGGCCATTATTTTGTTGTTCACAAGTAAAATTTCATGTCCAGCATCCTCTTTCTTTAAATGTCTTGTAAGTAATGCCAAGAAGTACTTAATGCAAACAACTATGATGAAGCCTTTAAAAAACAGGATCATACAAATGTACATTTAAGCACAAACCTGATGTTCAAAATTAGTGTGTTCAGCAGTTCTTCTTCCTCATATTTACCCTCTGAACAAGTACTTTGTTGTTAATATTTTACCAAATGCTTGCACTAATGGACACTTCAAGTATTCTCTAAACTGCATAGATTTATTCCAACCATGACTGCTTAAAATCTGGAGCAATGTTCATTTAGGTCACACTCTTTACTTGAAACATTTTTACCTCATCGCCTGGGAAATATGTTTGGACATTTTATAAAAAGTTGTGTTACAACTAAGGCCTTTTTTACAGTTAATCTCTTACAAATCATAATGAGATTTTGAACAAGGAGTTTAAGCAATGGTAATTCAGCACAGTCTTTGTCCTGGTCTTGTGGTGGGTCTATTTAACAGACCTCATAGCCAATCCATAACTAACTGACCCAGTCTTGAGTATAGATGTTACCTCTTTATCACTGGTGGTCAGGCAAGATCGTAATATAATCTTAAGAAAACATTTCATTTTTAATTGCTCATGCTTCAAAACAGGACTACAGAACCAGTACTGCACAAGTGTTCAAACCATTAGAGACCATTCTCATCATCCTTGCACAGTGCTAATTTCCCTCATTCGGATTGAATTCTTTGTAGATGTCATGGTTTTGGCTGGGGTAGCATTAATTTTCTTCACAGTGGCTGGTATGGGGCTGTGTTTTGGATTTGTGCTGAACACGGGGCTGATAATGTAGTGATTTTTTGTTGTTGTTGCTGAGCAGGGTTTACACAGATCCAAGGCCTTTTCTGCTTTCTGTACTGCCAAGGTGGTGAGGATGCCGGGTGTGCATGGGAGGCTGGGAGGAGACACAGCTGGGACTGGTGACCCAAACTGACCAAAGGAATATTCCAGACCATGTGGCATCATGCTTAGTATTTAAATTGAGGGGAAGAAGGAGGAAGGGTGGGACATTTAGATTGATTCTGTTTGTCTTCTCAAGTAATTATCACACTGGATGGTTGAACACCTGCCTGTCCATGGAAGCAGTGAATTAATTCCTTGATTTATTTTGCTTATGCTCACAGCTTTTGCTTTTCTTATTAAACTGTCTTTATCCCAAACCATGAGTTTTCCAGCTTTTACCCTCCTGATTCTCTCCCCCCTCATGCTAATGGGGGACTGAGTGAGCAGCTGCAGGGTGCTTGGTTGCTGGCTGGGGTTAAACCACACAGCAGCAAATTTAAATTATAAACAAAACAAACTGTACATGAAAAGTGTATTAACTGCATAAGCTAGAAGTACAGAAATTGAATATGTTATTTATGCAAATTGTGAAACTGCAAGTGCTTTCGAAATTAAGCTACTAACTACAATGTAAACATACTAAAATGTTTCAAAAAAAGATTCTTTGAATGTAGCATGAAAAATGTTGTATAGCTACTGTATAAAAGGATTTGCTTCTCTTTAAAAGAGAAAATAGAGTTAATGAAACTGGAGAACTCTCAGTAAGGAATCAACTACCTGAGATTCTTTTTTTTTGTGTGGCTTGTGATTTCTTCTCTTTGTGTGCAGAACTATCAACCTTTGCATGCAAACCAAGAACTTCCTTGCTGTACTTTACTCCATTTTGTTAATTTGGTAAAGGCTGAATTATTTTCAAGGGTTTTTTTTAAAGATTATTCGAAACAAATCTGTTCATAACCACTGAAGGACCTCTCCTCTAGAAGTGGTTGTGACCACTTTTTTTTTATGACATTTGATAAGATGTATCAAATTACTTACAAATTATTGTTACTGTTGCTTACACAGAATTTGGCACTGCACAGAAAACTGCCATCTTCTTGGACTTCACACTGTGAGGACAAGATCCTCTAGAACCTCAGATAAATGGGCCATGTGTAGTTGTCATATCCTATTATGTCCTTAACTCCACAGGATTCTAACAAGATAGTGAAAACTCTCCTGTTCATCCTTGAACATATATGTGTTCATTCATTTATGACCAAGATACTAATCTGACTCTACAACCATAGATCCTGGCAGGAGAGCATCTGATGTCCCTTCTGACCCTTTTCTTCCCCTTCTGGTCTTCTTTTACTCCAGTTGGTAAATGAAGCTGTTACTACTAAGAAGAGTGACAGGCAACACTGCCTGGAGGAAACTAAGTTTCTGACCATCCTCCAGGAATTTGCAAAGAGGAAAAAAGAACCTGTGAAATGGTCTGGCTGCACAGAGAAGTACCTGAGGAGGTTTTCTCCTCTTGCACCCAATAATAACAATTTATGCTAAGAAATAGTGATATTTGGAAAGCTGTTTCCTCCCCATAGAATAAAGAAAAGTGAAATAGTGATAGAATTTTCCACCTGAGCTCATTAGAAATTATTCTAGGCATGCCAGAATACCCAAGGTCACAGTAAATGGATTTATTTTAATTATTATGCAAAAAAAAGAAAAAGAAAAAGAAAAGAAAAAAAAGGGGAAAAAAGTACAAAGTATTTAAATGAAATTTGAGAATACTTGAAAATTCAAAATTATATCTCTCTAGGAAAAACAATTTGATCCATTTTCATAGCATGAGAATTGAAATCCAAACTTTAAAACAATCCTCTAATGCTTAGCTGTAAATCTGACCAGGCTTATTCAAAATGAACCTGAGTTAATACCTGTAACAGAAGTTTTCTAGACATGGCTTTTATGACAGGTTGTTTACATGGCACCATTTTCTGCAGAAAAAAATATTTTTTTTAAGAAAGCATGTAGAAATCCTATTTACATAAATAGGTGGATTCTGTCTGACTCATATGGATTTGAGCTAAAACATGGAAGGGCCTGCCATATCCTTAGTGGGCTGGAGAGTTCATTAACAGAACAATGCTATAGAATGAAAAAGCATAGCAAAACAGAATGATTCTTTACTTTCACGTGTAGAACAAGTAGAGCTGTGGAAATGCTATGGCAGTGATTCATTCTTGTTCCAATGTACTGGGAAGCCAAAGATCTACAGCTCATTTTAGAAACCTTTATTTTCTTCAAAGGTAATGTTTCTTCTTCTTTGCACTTGGAGTACCAGAGAACTACACATAGAATGAAAATAATCAAATTAGTGTAGTTGTAGTAGATGGATGGTGTTGCACTGGAGTATAACAGATAACACAGTGCAAGAGCTTCCTTAACAAACTGTTTAAAAGTCAGTTTTGTATCATAGGTGATATCTGACTGCTTCCTACTTTGATCAAATACAACTGTCAGCCCAAAAAATCGAATGTTTGGGAAATCAAATGTTTCCCAAATGTTTTGGGAAATCACCTGGAGAGCTGGCTTCTCTGTTGAAGACCTTGTCGAAATTGCCATTAATACAGTGTTACTGCCTGAAGATCCCTTGCATAACTGGTAGTATAAGCTGCAAGACAGTCTGAATGGGTATTCTAGGGCATATCAAAGTTCCCTGCAGCCCAATGTCCTATCTCTGAAGGGGTCTAAGAGGAAATAACGAGGTAAGCATGTATGATAGTTACTCAAACTGATCTCAATCATCAGGTTTAACAAACATTTCAGCTTCTATCCTTGCTAGAAAGGAAGACTTCTTTGTGATGGGTTCTCCTGTCTATAAAAGAAAAGTTTCAGGCTGCTTTCTACTGAGGTTCCATCATTGACTTAATTAATTAATAGTCACATCAAAAGGTATGTCAAAAAGATTTGGATAGCATGGGACTTCCGTGTGCTGGCATGATCTGAACATGAAGATAGACAAAACACACATATGTATGTATAGTATACATTTCTGGAAATCAGTCATCCACAAAAAAAGAAAAAGAAGAGGGGAGAGATGGTTGCATATGTAGGATGTGGCAACTAGAGACATCCGTGAGTAAGGTTAGATGATGGACAACACTCCCGGGCAAACAGGGTTAAGAGAGCAGAATACAAGCCATTAAATTGCAATCAGACTGACACTGCTAAATCACAGAAGATCGAGGTGTTTGCACAAATACAGATCGCTGCTTTTCAATATATTTTTCGAACTTTTTCCAGGCAATTATAAAGTTTTTTGAATGTGGAGATTAAGTATGGTGATCACCTTATAGTAATCAATTTGCTTTTAATATCTGAACAGGATTTACAGACTGGATGTAATCTGAGCATTTTAAAGCTTTTTCCTTGTAACATGCAGTCATTACATTTATTAAAATATCTTCCTTTGAGTTGGCTTTCATCAAGTAAATTATAGGGATTATCATCCGTTTGGCATTTCACAACTTTTGATCAACCATTTCTTCATGTCAGGAAGAATTTATAGGTATTATATAAGCGTGTGCTTCATCAGTCTGCTGTTTGATAAAATAAATTGAGTGTATCACTGGGAAAAAATAAATTGTACTCAAATTAAAAAAAGAGGGATGTGGATTTTGAAAATTCTATAGTGATCCTAGAAAACAGTACACACTCTCTGATTTCTAATTGCCCGAGAGTAGCAGAATAAAGGTTTGTGAAGAGCTTGTGCAGGTGTGTAACGAGAAAACTACTCAAGATTTTGCTCATGTTTGAGAGTCTTTATTTCATATGATGAATTTGTCTGTGTTGAAAACAAAGTGATCTCTACCCATTTCTGCAAACTAATGATATTACTGAAGCTGAGTTCACAAACCTATCTTAATAGTTGTTCACTCCATAACTGTTCCTCTTCAGACTTTTTTTCCAGCCACCAGCTGAAACATTTGTGATATTTGACCTTGTAGAAACACATCAGAAGTGACTTTCCCCTGTTACCTTGAAAGTCCGACAGAATCATAAATATGTCCTTATTAATTTTTGCATGATCAAATTTAGCTTGCTTGCCACTACATCCTACTAAAGCCTTAGAACATGCTTATATGGAACAGTAACATTCACACCTGAGTTTGCATTTGTGGATGAACAAAATGTGAGATTTTGGCCACTGTACTATAAAAAAGCATAAATTCTAAAATTTGTGTATTTTGCTACAGGACAAATTATGTTCACTATTTACAACTATTTACATGTTCATTATTTACACCAAGAATGATTTCTTGTTATGTGACCAAAACACATTGTGTACAGGTGAAACAAGCTTCCTGAATCACATAACCTCTGGCAATTCTATTTCATAAATAAGCATTTAAAAGGGTGTGATAGAAAATGAGTTGTTACATTATGATGTGAAGTTTATCCTTCTAACCCTGACTTCTGCATCCAGTGAAACATGAATTGTAGTGTCATTTCATTTCTCGCTATCAGATTGCCAAGAGATAAAGTATTGTCACTAGAACCTATTTGAAGTTAGCTGCTGCAAGTGAAACTGAAAACCAATGTATCCAGAGAATGCATCACATAGCTGCTATTTTCTGTCTTTCTTCTCTGACTTCTTTCAGATGACATTGGAACAAATATAAGACTGTTGTCTTATAGTAGTCCTTCTACTTCCACCAAGAATGGGAAATCTTTTTATATTAGCCTCCAATTTAAATATACAACACCAAGTGACAGATACAAAGAAGATGTAGAGAAGGCAGCTGCAGGAACAGCAAATTAACTCCAAAGAATATAGATCCTGTTTTCATGCAAATGTTTCTATTAATAAAGACTGAAGAAAAAAATCATAATTTATATAGAAGGTCTCTAAATAAAATATTTTTATTCCTTGAGATGTCAGCAACTCTTTAGTGCCTAATGTCTCCATATATGGGTATTAGTGTATGACATATATCTATCTACATGTATTTGTAATGCCCATAATACAGGAATTGATCTTTCTGACTACATCAGTGTGCTTTAGTATAATTTGCTGAGACACACACAAAAATATGCTTGATTACAAACTGTGCTTTGAAGACTCAATAATTGACTATTAAGTCTAAGATTAACCATGATAACATACGCTAAGTGATTGCAAAGATATTTGAAAAGGTAACTTTTAAACAACTTCGACATTATTCTAGACCAGTTCTGCCAAACTTAGTCATGATGAGTAGTATTTGATTCCACTAATAGCCCTGATCTGATCAGTGGGGTTCTTTAAAAATTAAGGTACAACTCAGTATGAGCCAAAATGGCAAAATTGGGTTCATGCTTTGCTGTGTTTATACATTTATATGTTTATCTGCAGTTACATAGGGAAATGATTTCCTGCTACTAATTCCTTGATACAAAAATACAGTGTAAACTTGAATGTATTTTTTCAAGAACCTGTTTTTTCCACTGGGATTTTTCTACATCATGAGCAAAAGGATTGCAGTTTGACTAGATATCTCTATGATCTTCATCAGTCTGTGTTTAAGTACTGAATAAGTATAAATTCTTTGGAAAGATAGGAGTACTGTTCATATGTGATATTCAAAGAGCTGAGGCACACACTAGATGGAAGATTTGAAGAATAAAAGAAGGGAAAAGCTAATGTCTTAGATGTTAAAAGAAGGCAATTTTCTTTTCAGCTATAGACAGTTTTTACTGTCCTCCCCCACGTTAAGGAGGACTTCAATGCCTTTCTGGTAGTTACAACACTGTTTTAAAATCCATGAATTTGTAAATTAGTCTGGTTTCTTGTTTGTTGTTTACTCTGAAAACTAGTGATGACAGTCCAATGCTCTCTCCACTGACCTTTCTCTCTAAGCCATGTTATCAGGTAGATTTTCTTAATATGTATGTTTATTCATTGCTGTTTGATCAAATAGTGTTTTTGAAGAGTTATGAAAGATTTTTAGGCATGAGAGGAGATAAGAAAGTGAGAAAAGAAGTGTCACACTTGAGGAAGGTGCTAGTTTACTGTGTCACTTAAGCAACAGATCCCTTTCACTCTGCTGGTACAAGGTACACATTGATCCCTGTCTTGTCACATTGATAACTTTGCCAGCATGATGTATCAATTTATTCATTCTTTTGTTTGTTTTTTTCATTATTATTATGCATTTGCTTTTAATCCAGTAGCCTGTATGGAAAGATAGAGACAGCTCAGTTGTTCTTGGGGGCGACTGCTTTGGGCTCAGCTGCGCCAAGTCTAGCGCTGCATACTTTTAGACCTTTCCTCTCTGGCACAGGATTAAGAGCACACAGCACAGCAAGGATATATTTAAGGGACACACATACTCCTATGAAAATTAAATTTTATTCTTGTGTCATGTTGCAGCTGACATTAAGATTGCAGTGTGATTCTGGCAATGACTGTCAAGTTAGGACTGATGACAGCATTTCAGCCCATCCTATGTCTGAAAAGTGTTCCAAAAGCCTATTTTTGTATTCAATTAAAGGGGTCACACACTCTAAGAGTATCACTTCTGTAGCTGATACAGGAGTCTGAGATCTGAAAAATCAGGGGTTTTAAATGTAAGTCAGGAGATAGCTGGGTAGAAGCCAAAAAATGATCCTGCTAGATAAAACTGAGCCCCATCTGCATCAGTACAAAACATTTTCCCATCTTGTCTTGTGCAATGGTGAGCAAGTAAACTAACCCCAATACCAACTAACTGCAAGGAGCAGTGACTATCTTTCAGTTTCTGGCTATCAGCAAGTCAGTTAGGGATTCTGGAGATCGCATTCAGAACAGCAATGAAAAAGAGTTCATCCATCTCTGCTCTTTCACTGCACAGCCATGTTATTTTGGGTTTGGGTTTTTTTCAGTGTGTATGGTTTTTCACTTAGAAGATCACTTAATAGTAATACAGTACAATACATGCTATGAAAAAATGGTGCTTTGACAAATATTCTATGTATAACAGCACAAAAATATGGAAAGGATATATTTAAAAAAAGATTGGATTACTTAGACAATCTGACATTGTCTAAATCAATTTTAATAAATGTTAGTGTGAAATGCATGTTATGTAGCCATGTTAAACACAACCAGATGATTATTAAGTCTGCCATTCACATTCTGGAGGACTGCAAGCAGCCCCTTTAGAGTTTATAGGTCTGCTTTAAATCCGTCTGCACACTTGTGAAGACATCTGGATACCATGATCAAAATTTGTGCTACACGCTGGTTTAGTCACCCCCAAAATATTCTGACTGTGCTATACATGCCTCAGCTATTTTTCCTTCATCAAATACCTCTCTCTTCCAAAAGTCATCCAAGTTCAAGCTGCTAGTTTAATTCATTATGAAAAACACTTGAGTCATCCTGTCAGGAGACAGGACCAACACAGCATGATTTCACATCACATGAGTGGGTCTACAGTTGGCGAGCAAACGCCTTGTCAAAGAGGACAGTTTGCAGGTTGTTTACAAGCCAGTGTTTATCAGACAGATCAGACTAGGGCACAATTCCATGCAAGTCCTCATTTGTTTCTAAATAATTTACCATGAGAATAAATGCCAATCTTTATGAAATAGAAAGAAAATGGATTCCATGCTAAGCATGATAACGTGGTTAATTCACTCTCAATGTTTTGACAGATGTTATTGTAAAGTATCACTGAGTTTTCCTCTGGCCTAATACATATCCACTGGAGAGATGTCATGTAGATAATTCAAATTACCTTCTTTTATTACAGAATATCTCGAACACAGTTTACTAATGGTGCCCTGCCAGACATTTAATCAACAGGTGCTGACCATTTAAAATAGTCAGTCCTGAAAAGGCATCATTAGCATGCTGAGCTATAAGCATGACCCACACCCTCTCTTCTGGGTAGAGGAAGGAAACCTGCAAAAGATCTTTAAGCATCATTAAGCCCAATTACATTCTAAATAAGACAGACTCTCAAAAGACTTTCTTATTAAGCCTTTTCACCCTTTACTCATCCACACAGGGATGTGTGATGTCCCAGTTCTCCAGGTCCAAAACAGGTTGTTTTCATACATTGGTAGAGAAGTAAAGGGTTTTTTGCATAATACATGGTTATATCAGTATTATTAATACTTAAAATGGAATTTACATTGGTAAGCTAGCTGAATAATTTAAAAAATGTAAATTTAGACTCCTAAATAGCAGTAACTTTGAATATATGATATACTTTTTCATTCTTTATTTATACAATGGTGACAATTAAAATGAACAAAATTTAGTAATAAGGTGTGAGAGATGGCATAAAGTAATTTTTTTTCTAACTAAACTTAAGTTTGATGAGCTAGCACAGCTTTTATATACTACTAAACTTGCATTAGCTCTATTTGTCGTTAATGGCCAAGACAAATGTAGGTTGAATTATTATCCGTGGCAGACTGAAATTTGAATTACTTCCTTAACCACAGGGTGTAGATTTTAATAGTACAGTAAGCAGGTCCTTACATTTATAAGATGTCTTCTGTGTGGCACAGAGTGATACAGAGTGGCACGATGGCCTTGATATGAATTCAAAGCCATGAGCTGCTTTTGCAAACTTCAGCTAGCTGCACTCCTGGCCTTCAGAGAAAGTCCAAGATGGGATGAATAAGTATAGGAAGAAGAGCAAAAAATGATGCAAGGGTCTGAGGAGAAGAGAGCACATTGTACTTTTTTCTTTAGCAACTGTGCAGAAACTTGTATAGGACACTTCTGACTGGAACATTTGGTGGGGCCAATGGAATTTGTATCAATACTTCTTTCTCTCTCTTAGAGAGTGCTCACTTTCATTCCCCTGTGTTTGCAATGTGGTTGCCAGTATCACTGCTGTGACCTGAAAGGTGAAGATTTCCTGTGCTCTGTTCCTTTAAGATGATGTTGTTCTGAACATGAAGGCTTTGAGCTGCGGATGTCTGCTGAGAACATACTAGGTTTCTATGCTGGTTTTGTCTCTGTCACACTACCTGTGTGCAGACAGAGCAGGACAGGCCAACAACCTGATATTTACTTCACCTTTCCTGTCAAATGTCATATGTCAGCTTCAGTGGAATCTGCTCCAGAGGTCCTCAAGGTATTGATTATTTTCTTTCCCTGCGTATGCCAGCTCCAAAGAGGAGCTCTTGTCATTTCTTACACCACTGCCAAAGTAATTAAAATTAGAAGACCTGCAAATAGAAAATAGGAGCAATTTCTTTGCTAGTCTGAGCATCCCACAGGAGGTATGATTGTCTCACTCTGTAAACCCAGTAACATCTCCCACTTATTTCAAGACCTGGATGTGTCTTTACATTTGGATTTCTTTGAAAAATCTTATTAAAGTTCAGCTAGTATGTCTTCCAATTCTATATGTATATAATATATACAATACACAAATGAATGCATATGTTCATGCATAAAATTCACAAATATTATATGTATGAATATGGTTATCAATCTGATCAGCTAACTTTAAGTCTTGAGGTATATATGACTGTGGAAAGAGAAGGAATACATTTCAGTGGCAACATATCATCAAAAGCAGCATGGCCAGCAGGGTTGATTCTGCCCCTCTGCTCTGGTGAGATGCCACCGGAATGCTGCATCCAGCCCTGGGCTCCCCAACTCAGGAAGGACATAGACCTGTTGCATCCAGTCATGAGGATGGACAACAAAATGATTGAAGGGAGGGAGCACACCTCCTATAAGGAAAGGCTAAGAGAACTGAGTTTGTTCATCCTGGAGAAGAGAAGGCTTGGGGTGACCTAACTGCGGCCTTCCAGTACCTGAAGGGAGGCTGCAAGAAAGATGGAGAGAGTCTATTTACAAGAGCCTGTAGTGACAGGACATCTTCATCTAGTGACATTTCATCTTCAGACTGAAAGAGGGTAGGTTTAGATTAGATATTAGAAAACAATGAGGGTGGTGAGGCATTGGAGCAGGTTGCCCACAGAAATTGTGGATGCCCCATCCCTGGGAGTGTTTAAGATCAGACTGGATGGGGCTCTGAGCAACCTGGTTTAATGAAAGGTGTCCATACCCATGGCTGGAGAGTTGGAACAAGATGATCTTTAAAGTTCTTTCCAACCCAGACTATTCTATGATATTCTATTATCCTCTATTTAGATCCCACTGAGAACTCAGCCTGATGGGAGCTTGAGGAAGGTTCTTCTCATCCCATGTTTCAAAACCAAAAAATCAAACCCAGCTAGTTTCCACATGGAACTCTGGGACAGGGAGTCAGAGACACATCCTAGTAGTGCAGCTGTGACAAAACTGGGCTCCTTTATTGCTTTCAGCCTTCTCTTTGCTTTTTTTTCTCTTCAGGTAAATAAGCATAAAGAATCTAACTCCATGTGAGACAGACTGAAATTTCTAGCAATTGAAGGCATTCCTGAACACACAAGGCTTTCATGTAAAGGAGTTAGACAACCTCTTGAGGCAGATTTACTTATTATCACCACTCCTAAGAGGCAAGATTCTTTAATAAGAGTGGCGGGAAAAGTACTGTACGATATTCTCCCAGAAGAAAGAAAAGTAATGCTCCATACAGTTCCTATGGCTTTTCCAAAGCCCATCCAGATGACAGATTACCTGGATGATCTTTCAAGAATGCTGAAACATTATGTGCAGAATTATGAGTTTTCAGGTGTTTTTTGGCTTCACATTATCAGAGACACATTTATTGCATGACAACCGGGTGGAAAAGTACTGTTTTATTGTTGCCTTTAGATCTCTGATCTTTTTTTATAGGGGGACTTGATCATTTGAGGCAAACTGTATGCAGTGCTGTGTTTGAAACATATGCTCTTCCTTTACATGTGATAATGAGGACCAAAAGATCATGCTGACTTTGTTTAACTCTCTTTCTCTACATGTTAAAAGCTGAGAAATATCTCTATTTATTAAAAGGGACAGCTTTCTTACAGCATTTATGCACAGTGAGATGCAGGTGATTGCAGGCTAACCTAGTCCATTGCAGGCTAACTCTGCATATGGCTGCATGGGTGTGCATCTCTGGGTATGCAGAACTCTGTGTAAGTGGGGCTGGGCTGTGGAGGGGGAAAGTCCTTGAAGGCTCTAGTCAGACACAAGCTACAATTAACAAAGCAAAAAAGAGAGAGAATGATTAAAGTTGTTTAGGAGACATATCACTGGAGATGATCTGTCATGTATATGAAAAATGAAAGGACAAACTTGCATAAAGGGTAGGGGGACTGTCTCTATGTATTGGATTGAGAAAAGAGTGGAAATAAATAAAGGTGAAGGAAGAATAAATGTTATTTCTCTTTTAAGAAGAGACAAAACATTGGGTGTGGGTATTGACATGGTGCTTCTGAGTTCTTCAGTACAGTCATACTAATGCAGTCAAAGTAAGGTTCTTTCTCAGTGTACCAGTACAGAAATTGAAGCTAATGGAATTTTATATGTTAAGTGAATTTTTCCTAATCAACTAGAGCCGGTATCAAAATACATGCTCTTTTTCTATGTTGCTGTGGGTATGCTGCTGGTGTGCATGCTAGCTACTCTAAAGGCACCTGCATTACAACTGAGTTACTTATCCAAAAGTGATGTAGGCATTTGTGAAATTCAGGACACCGTCTGAAATTCTTGCCACATTGTGACACTGGTGTGTTCCTTTGAGCCCTTTTACTTCTTAGTTATTGTCAAACCTTCCCAAAGAGAAACAGTTGGCAGGGTGAGCTCAAGAAGGTGCTCCTTCAGGAGATGAATAAAGTGGTAACTTTGAGGAAAACTTCAGACAAGTAAAGGAATGCTTGGCACTTGGATACCTCAGCTTGTTACCTGACCCAAATGTGAGCAGTATTTCAAAAAGGACAGTAATGACTAACAGGGTGGTCACCACAGGGATTGTGTGAGAAATAGCTTTAGCGGTGGTCTGGTAGTTTGAGTTTCTTGCTTTGATGTGTGCTTGCCACATTTTGGACTCAGCTAGCTTTGCAACTCTGGAAGAGACACCTGTTAGAGGGTTCACAGGGAGTTATTTTATATTTCTCGGAGCTGAAATCAAATAATTTCTGAATATGGTCTTGAGCTGGTTTTTTGTGTCATTTCCCTAAAAGGAAATGACATTTTGAACCTTGCATTAGTTACTACCTTCAAGATTTGCGAGAGGAGCTCTATCCAAAATAGTACATTGTTACCTTATAGCCGCGTTGTGCAAATTAGTGCTCATAAACTGTTTTCAGTGTTCTGTATGAAGGGACTGCTGTAAGATTGAGGTATTATTGATATTCTTTCTACAGAGGGCTTTGCACTTCGACAGCTATTGATGTCTGGCCTGTCTTTTCCCGTTTTGCATTTCTCTCTCTTCCCTCTTCATAGCATCCTATTTAGAATTCCATTAGCCGGGCCCCTGAATGACTGATCATTTACATGCATTTCAAAGTACAGGCTTTGTTCCACACCTGAAAATATGGCACATATCATTGGATACCTTATGTAACACAGCAGCACTGTTTCACACAGTCTTTTCTTTGAATAAATCAGCCCTCAGATAATCCAGGAACAAATTTGGCATCTGGCATTTATCTTCTGTGAGTCCTCTTGAGAATGGGGAGAAAAGAGCAGCCCACTGGGAGGATAAGTGGGAGAAGAAATAGTATGAACAAGTGTATCCAACAACTCGGTTGTTTCTTGCTCTCATCAACGGTCCTAGATATATGTTTTCAAAAGAAAAGAATCCTTCGTCCATTAGAATTCTTGGTAGTATACAATACCTGGGCATACATGTCACCTGCAGCTCCTTGCTACCTGCCTGCTGTTACTTACATATAATGGGCACCTTTGCCGAAGTTTTCACACAGTTTTATCTCAACTGACATCTTGAATAGTGAATGTTGTACTCCACTGAAGTCCTGCCAAAATTAATAGGTCGTGGTGGAGTTGAGATATAAGCCCATGCATAGTTTTAAGCATGTGAATAAAACCATTCATTTTAATGGGATCAAAAATGGAAGAGAATGTTTTCTAGCTGACATGTAAGTTACAAAGCAGAGGCTAATTTTAGAATTAGTTTGGCAAAACAAGTAATTCTGGGGTATGGGTATGACAAACTCTAATTAACATCTGTGAGGAATTAGAGGAGATTTGTAGAATAACAGTTCACACACTGTTCATACTTTAAATAACAATTTGGTCTGAGTGTAATTATAAATAAGCTTTTTCTTCTCATTAATTTTCTACTTGATTACTTAAGCTATTGTTCAAGTGCAAAGCATTAGAAACTGTTTACACTGCAAATGATAGCAGAAATTATAAAGGAAATTTATATTATTGAATAAAAGGACATTGATCCATGTGTAAAAAACGTTCTGCCCGAATGAGATTAAATTGTGCTGATTATTTTAATGCACAACCAGGAATAAATAAATAAACCACTGAGCAGGATAGTTCAACTTCTTACTGATGTTTTTGCAAGTAATTTTTTTCTGTTTGCCTTGTCTTTTTCATCTATAATACTTGCTAAAATGCCTCTTTTGCAAATCTTTCCTTTAGCTTTGGTAATTGCAAATTATGCAAAACTGCTAAATATATAATTATTAAACTTCTTATGTGAAAGTATTTAAATACTCTTTAAATCCAAAGATAGGTTTTTTTAGTATTTTCTTGCAAACTTTGAAGATAAACCTTTTAAATAGCTCATGAATTATAAGATTTCTCATCTCCATGACTACATACATGAACTCAGATATGATTAGCTGTTCTCTCCATAAAGCTGTGTATTATCTAATACACTGGTATTGCCAGGAATAGCCAGGAAAATATGAACATTCCTTTCCATTATATTGCAGGCCACCAGTTGCAATTGACATTTTTGTGGGGGAGAGATATACTTTTTGTATTCTTTTTAAGGTCAGTATATTTTATTAAGACCCTGTTCAATGTTTTCATCACCATATGGGCTAAATGGTCAGAACTGTACAGTGCTGCTTTAAGACAGAGAAGAATTGGTAAGGGTGGTTGAGAAAAACATGAGCTGTCCCTCTTGCTTTTCTTGCACCTGGATGGAGCAATGCTTAACAACTGAATGGTCTGGAGCGCAGCAGAGGTCTCATAGCCTGATGTTGTTTCAGTGAGGCAAAGAAGAACATCACACCTCTGTACCGGCCAATAGCCACACTCCCTTCATTGGGAAAGACAATCCTTGTTATAAATCTTGTTCATTAAGGAGATAAGGATGCAGTCAAAGACCCTCTGATGAAGGTCAGACACCCTTTACTGCTACCTCAGTACGTAGAGGAGGAGGAGCAAAGTGTTTTTTCTACCTCTTATGTCAGCTATAAATTCTGACCCAAAGTAACAGTGACTCTTACTAAGTCCCATCAACATATTAACTTACACATCCCTTGGGATGCAACTGAAGAAAAACTTGTGCCATGTAACCCATGTATGATCAGAGTTGCCAAACCCCACCTATCATATGCAATTGTTCCATCCCCTTGGGATGGGTCAAAATTTATAATATAGAAAGGGGACTTTGGGGCGAAAAGTTTGATTGTCAGACTGGGACTCTCCTGCTCTCCCAGAGGGACACCTTTAGGTGAGCTTTGCGCTGTCAGCTGTGTTGGAGCACAGCTGGGAATATTAATTTAAATCTACATAGCACTATTAAAGTCTTTCTTAGTACATTTATCATTTGCAATTGTGAATTTACTGTGATTTACTGTATCTTCAACAAACAGGACTATTCATATATCTGGATGGTGCAAAGTCTTATTGAATGTGACCAGACATATAGTACCTGATTGATAAACTGCACTGTTAATGCACCTGTGCTCATACAGGTTCTTCTTTTGAACTCAATCAGAATTCTAGTGCTAAATTTACTATAATCAGAAAATAGGACCAGCCACACCCAGCCCCTCTAATCTGAGGACCAGGGGGAATGCAAGGGAGTTTGTTTTCTGCTAAATTTCCATACCCTTAATGTGACACCACAATAGCGACACCACAGTACTCACACATGTGAGTACTTCTCTTTAGATACTGCAGATATATTGTGAACTTGTAGGCTAGGGTTTGCTCCCTATTAATTGCTATACAGTTCTGTACATCTGATTATCTTAATCCTTATTCCACCATATTACTTTGCAAAGTGTCCATCATCTCAGAAAGTCCTTTTCAACTTCTTTCCCTGGCATTACATAGAAAAGCGATTGCCTAGAAATGTCATGCATTTCATGCCTTTTATGTGGATTATGAAAGGTCTTTGCTTTGTCTTTTAGAACCACCTTTATCCTTCTTTTGTTATGAATTTAACTGTGAAGAGGGAATTAGAAGTAGGACAAGACACCACAGGCTTTTGGTGAGAAAGGTCTCAGATGAGTTTTCTCAATGTTGCATTTTCCTCCACATTCTCCCATCAGAGAACTAAAAATCCTCATTTGTGATGAGCTTCTGGGTGAAGACTTAGATTCTCAACAGAAGAAAAAAACCCACAAAACACAACAAATAAAATCTTTGTTTAGATGAAAAACCTTCTCTCTTTTTCCTCTTCCTGTAGAAAAAAAGGTCAAGTAGAAGCTTCCTAAAAACACTCAAACACTCTAGATGGAAATTGAAAAGGTACCATTTTCCAAATCTCTCTACTAGGTCGTTATTGGTGTAAAAGAAAACGTTTAAACTAATTTTAGATACTTACAGTTAACAGACATTTCTCTTTGCTCAGTCTACATCTTTGTCAAGCTCACAGAAACCAAAGCTCACTTAGATTTTTAAATTCTAATCTCTCTTTAATCTCACTTTGATCAACTGACTCTTTTGCTACAGAATTTAAGAAATTTCCAGGTATGTGGGAGTTCAAATATGACTTTAAAACTCTAGCCCACTCTAAATGTTAATTCCACATCTTAATATTTTATAAAGTCTGGGTTGAAAGGGTCATCCCTCCTGCCATGGCCAGGGACATCTTTCACTAGATCAGGTTGCTCAGAGCCTCTCCAATCTGACTTTAAGCATTTCCAGTGACAGTGCATCCACAGCTTCTCTGGGCAACCTGTTCCAGTGCCTCACCACATTTTAAAGAATTTCAGTGTTATAGCCAATCTAAACCTGCCCTCTTTCAGTTTAAAACCATTGCGTCTTGTTCTGTCACTACAGACCCTGGTAAAAGTCTGTTTCTCTTATAAACACCCTCTAAGTATTAAACAGCCTCAATAAGGTCTCCCCAGAGCCTTCTCTTCTGCAAACTGAACAACCCAAGTCTTTCAGCTTTTCTTCGCAGGAGAACGGTTCTAGTTCACAGATCATTTTCATAACCCTCCTCTGTACCTACTCTAACATGCTTGGAACCCCAGAGCTGGATGCAATACTCAAGCTGGGGTCTCATGAGAGCAGAATAGAACGGGAGAATCACCTCCCTTGACCTGCTGGCCACAATTCTTTTGATGCACCCCAGGATACAAGAGGCTTTCTGGGCTGCCAGCACACATGCATTTCACCCACAGGTGAAATCCATTCACCACCCAGTCTGTACTGATATTACAGGTTGTCCTGACCAAAGTGTAGGACTTTGTATTTAACTTATTAAGCTTCATGAGATTCACTTGAACCCTCTCTTTTTGCAATTGGACAGTTTATCCACTTGTTAAGTTTGAGTCTGAAGTTGACACATCTTTATAAACACTAACTAGAGATGTTTTATCTTATGGTTGTTTGTTTTGGCTCCAGGTCTAATATTTTCAATATATTTCTGGGTTGTGTGATTATTTTTATGTTAAGGTGTAGATAAAGGTACTCTTTCTTCTGAAATCTTGTGGCCTAGTTAACTCCTATGTAGGACACGTTAGACAGAATAAACTTTAAGCATAATATTCCCATCTCACCTTTATCAAAAGCCATTGACAATGCCTGTGAAATATGTCTAGGTCAACTAAGAAAATGAAGCCATTAATGAGTCATGATAGATGTTGGCATGATGGTTTTTGGGGTTAAATCATGTCATGCCTAGAGTTTTAAAATGGCTAAAAAAATGATTGAGTACAAAGCCATATTCTGTTAGGGATAAAATGTATGAATGCATTTTAGCATGTAAGATGTTTTATGTAGTTATTTAGTTTTTACTCAGCACAAATACCTGACAGTCCACCTCTTTTGTGTAGCATATCTCCTGTTGTATTTCAGAGATAACTGCACTTCTGGTGCATCAACTGTCTGTAAAGCTTGATAAGGAGGCTGATGTCAGTACTAAAGGAGCCATCTTTCATGGTATTTTGAGACAGAAAGAAGATATGTTAGCTGTTCCACTGATGTAGACTTGCATGAATGGAAATTGCTTCTTTCCCTTGGACCAAGAAGCAAGTGGGCAGTCACTTTAACCCAGTCTTGTGTTAATTTACAACTCAAAGGAAAATGAAAGGAGATGAGAAGAGCTTGATTTATATACTCTGTGTGTTGTTTGCAGAGGTGGCCAATACAAGCAAATACCAGTAAGAATAGGTGCCTGTGCAGTCAGACCTGCACCATAACAGTGTTTGTGTAAGTGCTGATTTGACTGGTTTCTCAGGAAAAGTGAAAGTTCTGACAAACTGTTTCTGGCTATATACTACATGCTAAAGTACCTTACTCATTATACTAAATACTAAGCCAATATACTTAATATATTTTATACAGTGTGTTCTTTCACAAACTAGAGCAACAAGTGAATATCTTAATATCTTGAATATCTTGATATTCAGTCTTGAATATCTTAAAAACCTTTTATCCCTGCAGTGGGCACAAAGGTTCCAAACTCACCCTTAATTAAAGCACTTCTTATTCAACTTTCAAAGTTAAGGCAGTATAATTTTTTGCAGTTCCTGGAGTTCCAGAATCTGAAGTCAATCTAACTTTAAGAGACACATGACTACTCAAATGACAATCTCATTTTTGGAAAAATAACTCATGCTCATATTGAGCATAAGTTATTGACATTTGGGAAATTCAGTCCTTAGACACATCCCACAGATGAGTGGGATGCAAAGTGAACATTTTCTTTCTGCATGATTAGTGTGTTCTGTACAGTGTGTTATCTGGCAACATCAGTTTGAAGTATTACTCTTTTGTTCATTTTTGTCTGGTCATTTGTTCCCCTGGATATTAAACATGTGTAATGTATAACTACAACTAGAAGAACAAATTGCTCAAAATGTGCTAAACAGTTTTGAATTCTTCCTGTTTATAAAAGAAGCAAGTGAAATATCAAATCAGTTGTACCCCTCCCTCAGCAAAATGTTGTTGTCTATATGCACAAATTATCCTAGGGGAGAAGAAAAATTGAACAGTTTAATCACAGCAAAATTATAACAAGCTGAAATGTCTTGTCGCTGCAAAAAGATTGTCTAAGGGCTACATTAGGAAACATCAATATTTAAAGATATTCTTCAGATATCAAAGAGTTCAAAGTTCAATGTGAATCATCTTTGTCTACTTAACACATAAATATTTCAAGATGTTGATATTTTGCTCACACACAGAAACACCTTAACTCACCCCAGGGAAATCAAGTGCAAATGTCTTTCCATGCTCACCACACTGTCAAACTACTGGTTTTCTAGGAGATGCTTCAGGCATAGAAAAACTCACAACAGTTGCGTTTATTTTCATTTCTGGTTCTAATGTAACAATGGCTTCCAATAAATTTACTCTAGAAAATCACTATCTGCAAGTCTGTAGAAAAATTAACAAACCTAATAGGTGCAGGTCAAACATGAAACTATAAAGAAAATGAAATAGGCAAATAATCTTTTGAACAACGAGGTCAGCCATTTTGTTTCTTTTATTTATTCGTTTATTTTCAAGTGTAATGATTGACTTTGCCATGGTAGATAGTTTGTGGCAACTTGGGACACAAAACACCAGTCACAAAGCTTCTTTGTGTCCCAAGTTGCCCTTCATCACACTCTGTTACCCAGGAGGAAAGGGATGGTTGTGCCATCTATTTGACAATCTGATCTGTGGGCTTACTGTATGGATTTCTTCCTATCAGTTTCTTTGCAACATTCATTCCAATAGCTGAAACATTGACAAGACATGTCTATAAACCTATTGTTTTTGTCACTGTCATTCAATATTATCCAGCTGTGGAAGGTGAAGCAGCCTACATGGCATTGCAATTAGAAGGACCTCTTTATGTAGTTTGATGTTAGAGGATTATGTTTGGCTGTTGGATAAGAGAATATTGGCTTTTACTGGCCTGTATTCTGCACATATAACTTCCTCTGGAAAAATAACCAACAATGAAATACAGGAGGAAAGGAACAGTATATCAGGGAAAAATCTGAGAGCAGAGTGAAACACAAATTGAATATAAATTTCCATGGGTTTGAGTAGGATAGAGTGAATTTTCTTCTTGTCATCTGGTACAATGATGTGGTTTGAATTTAGTATGAGAATAATGTTGACAACCAACTGATGTTGACAACCAACTGATTGTTGCTAAGTAGTGTTTATCCTAAATCAAGAACTTTTCTGTTCCCCACACTCTGCCAGTGAGCAGTGTGAAACTCCTTAATACCTGCAAGACATTGAAGATATCATTGTTTGGAGCAATGCAGCAAAAGAAGGTTTTAAGAAAGGGAATAAAATAGTCCAAATCCTTCTGAAAGCCAATTTTGTGATAAAAAAAAGTAAGGTCAAGGGACCTGCAAAAGAGATTCAGTATTTACGAATAAAAGGAGAAGATGGACATCATCAGATCCCAATAGATGTGATTAACAAAATAACAACGATGTCTCTAACAACTAGAAGGCAAGAAATAAGCTTTTTTAGGTGTTGGTGGGTTTTTGGAAAATGCACATTCCAAATGACAGTTTGAATCTAAGCTCTGTCTATCAAGTCACCTGTAAAAAGAAGGATTTCAAATGGGGCCCTGAGCAATGACAAGCCTTTGAACAAATTAAACATGTGTTCATGCAGTAGCCCTTGGACAGTCAAGACAGGACAAGATATGAAAAATGTGCTCTACACAGCAGTTGGAGAGAATGGCTCTACCTGAAATTTCTGTCAGAAAGCACCAACGGGAGACTCAAGAATGAACCTTTGGTTGTAAGAGTCGAGGATACAGAGGATCTGAAACCTTCTATACTCAAGCTGAAAAAGAGATACTCGTGGTTTGTAAAGAAATTTGAGTTTCAGAAGTGATTGGTACAGGAAGCACAGCACCTTCTGGCACCCTTCTAAGAAAGGGAGAAGCAATATCCCTTAGGTCCTGCCATATTGTAGGAAGTATCAGAGACAAGAAGCAGCTGCATGGAGTCCCCTACAAGTTGTGGAAACTGCTGAAGGAGAAGGTGAACTGAGTCAGTTTGCAAGAATTAAAGCCATCCATCTGGTTTGGGACATTACTGAACAGGAAAAATGACCAATACTGTATTTTCTCACTGACTAATGGACAGTGACAAATGCCCCGTGGGAGTTAGATATGCAATGGAAGCAGAATAACTGGCAGCACAGAGGTAAAACTACCAGGGCTGCTGAATGGTGGCAAACTATTGCTGCCTGGGTGGAGAACCCAGTTGTAAATGTACATCGCATAGATGCTTATGTGCCCAAGATTTGGGCCACTGGAGAACATTAGAATAATCAAAAAGTGGATCACGCTTCTAAGGTTGAAGTGGCTCAAGTGGATTTGGGTTAGAAACATAAGGGTGAATTATTGCTAGTTCAATATGCCCATGAAACCTTGGACCATCAAGGAAGAGATGTAACATATAGATGGGCTTGTGATCAAGAGACATACTTAACCATGGACACTATTGCACAGGTTATCCATGAATGTAAAACATATGCTGCAATTAAGCAATTCAAATTATTAAAATCTCTCTGGTTTGAAGGATTGGGGTTAAACTACAGCACAAGTCTTGCCTTGGATAATATAGAAAAAATTGTGAAATTTTAAATACCACCTTAGGATGTAGAGATAGAATAATGGGGCCAGGGACATAGAGGAATTTCCTATAACCTTACAGAGGCATTAGTGTTACAGCTTTTTATGCTTATGGTCATCACACTTGGAGAAAGATTTGGAATGGTTGGTGTGAGAACAGCAGCTAGATCAGAGAGAAAACTGGAAGGGACATTTGCCTTCAAGTATGAAAAGAAAGCATAAAAATGAAACCAATTTCCTCATTTTCTATGTTTATTCTGTGGAGGACAAGAGGTATCAGGCTCAAATTAGAGCATAAAAAAAGAAGGTAAGCATGAGGAAAACATTTTCAGCTCTGAAATGGATTGTGTATGGTGCTTTCTGACCAGTTATTGAGCAGTTTTAAAAATAGCGTGAGAAAAACATCCTTCAATAATGACTGAGATAGCCTTGGGCAAAAACGTGGTTTAGGTGACATCTGGATAGCCCATGCTGTCTCTTTTTCTGTAATTTTTATGGTCTGGAAATTCAGAATTAAACTCATGATCTGTTCGTTTTACTTGTTTGCGCTATTAATGCTCTGTGGGTACTGTGTCTTCCATGGTTTGAAGTGTCCTGTGTTTGGTCAGAGTAAGCTCTTAATATTATAGAGTTTACATTTGATCAGTATCAACAAAGAAATTTTTGCAAGTAGTCACTTAGATTATCATCAATATTTAGTTCAGTGGAATGCCTGGAGGATTTCTTCGGGACAGAAATAACATTTGGCAGATTTAGTGGGATTTCCCTGGGATGCAGGTAAATATTTGACATCTCCCCATAGGTAATGGAACTAATCTTGACAAGATGTTTACCACCAATTCTCTAGATGATTGCTTCAGCTCAGAAGTTTAAAAAAATAAATTTTATCCCTCTTGCAAAAAAATCCCCCGAACCTCCTCCTTTATATTTATCTATTCAGTTTTGAGCCTACCTTCTTTATTTTATCACCTGAGAGACAAGTGGCTACCTAACTTTTATCCTATCCAAGGAGTTTATTATGGGATGTGCTACCAGAGGGCTCTATAAATAATTAACCACAGCTGTGCCATTGCATGTTAGGATGGAGGCTCATTCTTGTCAACTCAGGAGAAAAAGCAAAGCTATGGAAAGTAAAGCATGCACCTACTTGAAAATATTGCAGAAAGCAAGAGCTTGTATCTTGGTAGGAAAATTCACTTTAGGTTAAAATATTTTTAGATATCAGTTCAGATATGTCAGTATCACTCTAAGTAAGAAAAGTAATTGTGTTCACTGTCATGTGGCACAGTTATGAATTCCACCTCAGAACAGCAGAAATACAGAGAATTTCCAAGCTATCCACAGCAGTCGGTGGAGCTTCTCTTGTTAGACTACCCAGAGAGTCTTAACTTATGTGACATCGTGCTTGTTAGCAGCAATGAAAATGGGACTTGAAAAGAAATGAAATATCAAGACTTTACTAATTTACAGATGTCATTGCACACCTTTCTCATGTATTCAACATATTTTGGAAGTTTCACCCTGAGGGGGGAAAAAGTCCAAACTTCCTTGTGGTCATGGATGTTATGAGACATATACAATAGCATGAATTATGCAAACTGGTTCTTTCACCCTTACTTGAATCATCAAAATTTGGGTTTGATTGGGTTCATCTCATGTTATATATGGGAGATTGTGACACCCCTAAGAGTTGTTCTTATAAAACCTCATTTTTTTTAATGGTCAGAATTTAACTCACTGAAGATCCCTAAAGGATGCAACTTTGAGCGTTTACATTTCGATTTGTTTTCAGTTTCTATAAGGGACTCAATGATGTTGACATTGTTTGTGTTATGCTGCAGACACTAATTTGATTTAATACCACCAAACTCAGAAGCAATTAATACTCATGATTATTTGAGTAATGGAATTATATGAATATAATGACAATATACTGAGAAACTCTGGAAACCTGAGTAGCCATTATCAGTTAAATGTATGTCATTGTGGCAGTAACCATCTGGATTTCCCTAGTTACCCTTGTATGGTTTGACTAAGTGTTCTAGAGAGACTAATATCCTTGATTAGTTTGGAAGTGCAGATAATTAATTACCCTCCAGGAGCCAGAAAATGTTTTAGAGCTTTTAATAGCTCTCATAAAAAGAAGAATGAAATTAGAAACCACCATGAAAACATTGAATATGTGACCAGCATACTCCCAAAAATGGAGTTTTCAGAATTATTGACAGGAAATATTAACACCTGGAGTAAGTTTCATTTCCACGGAGTGCATGCATGAAAAATGCCACTGATCGTGCTTGAATATTGCAAGATGAAGTTGCTTTCCAAAAAAGAATGTCAAGAAACCTCACTAATATAGAAAATTTTTATCTAAAATGTTATTTGCATTTTAGTTACACAACATGATTAGTGTTTCCAATGTCTAATTTAAAAGGATATTTGATTTTGTTTTGTTCTACTTAAACTGGGATTTGCTCAATCTTTCGTTGTAGCTATGCAGTTTTTCCTTAAGCCAGGCAACAGCTCCTTGAAGATAATGTATCTCATAAAGTTACCTTTTCTTCAGAATTTATGAATTTCTCTAGTAATGAGATGCAGAAAGAAATTGCTCTAGGTTTTGAGAGCTGCGTGCAGGACAGATATGTGGTAATGTCAGGCAGCCTTATGTGACTTTCCTAGAAGAAGCATGAAGGGAAAAATCAAAGAGGACTGTGAGATATTGATGTGTAGGGAAAGAGCAAGTAGGACTGCTTGCCTGACTTAATCCATGTGAGAATGAGCAAGCATGCTGTTGGTTGGCCGGTCTGTGAGAATCTGAAATAGATTCTGACAAAGATATATTGGAGAAGGTGGGGGAGAGTGGAAAACAGGGAAAAGATGTTCTCAGGTAAAGGTACATAAAAGGTTCATGATGGATGAGATGGATAAGGAGAACAAAATGCCCTCAGAGTTTTAGGCAGTTCTTTTCAAGTTTTGGAGTGCCCATTGAATCCATGTGTGATACTAATAGTCATCTCTTAGTTCTTCTCCATGTGTTGTCAAAAAAGTTTAAGTCCTTCCAAAATAGAGGCATCTCCACTAGTGGTTCATGTTGCTGTACAAAATAGCCAAAGAATTAGCAGGAAACTGAAATGAAATTACTCTAAACAACTCCAAAAGGAACCAGGATATTTCAGAAGATAAGTGAAAGCAGGTCTTGGAAGTCTTGACTGAATTTAGAGTGCCCCTGTGGTACCACCGGGGAATTTCTGAGGAGAGCAAAACTTTATTTCTTTTATACATGATATCATATTTGCTCCCACCTTCCTAACTGTAAGGACATGTCCTTGTTATAGTGCTGAAACAGAAGACACTGGGAGAACTCAGTCTTAAATATTGTGCAGTGTGGTGGATACACAGAACCTGGAAGTTGTTTAAATAAATTACTCCCAGCTTATAAATGGCTGACTAAATTCTCTTAGGGCTTCCCGGAGGCTGCATCTGTGTATTTTGTCATGAGCTCACTACAATTGTATCATTTTTTGAGACAAAAATATGGTTGCATGATGGACTTGTATTGCAGCTAAAAGGAAGGAAAAAAAGGTATTAGTTGCTTATAATCTTGTAGTCCCAGGATTGTTCAAATACTAGATTATACTGATGTTCAGGCTGCTATAGAGTATATGATGTCTTCTGACATGAAGATCCATGTTTATGAGGCCCAATTAATTGTTAACTGAGAAACTGGAATTCCTCCTGTTGACTTAAATGGCATTATACATCGGCCAAAATGAAAAGTCCAGGAGCAAGTGACTTAATGGAGAAGCAGGGAAGTAGGGGAAATTCCCAAGGTGTTTTCCTGTGAAACTAATTATAGCCATAGGGGAAGGAAAGAGAACAAGCTGCTGTCATGAATTCTGTCAATCAGGATGTCTCACACATATAATGCAATTCATAGAAAGGGACGAAAAGTTGACATTTATACAACATAGTTAACCAATGTACATAAAACCTTAACTCAGGATAGATATCCACTTCAGTAATTGGTAGTCACACAATCACTTTTCGAAGAAAACAATGTAACATAAGAGATCCTTTTTCCTGGTTTCTGCTAGTGAGAGCTGCTCTGAGAATGGCAGGCAGTCTTTCAAAGTCATTTATATGTCAGCTATGAATTGAATGAGGCAAAACTACGAAATGAATTGAAACTTGTTTAGCAGCTGATCAGTCTTTCATTCATCATCTTCCCCTTTGGGATAAAAGGCATGGAGTGAAATAGCAAAGGAAGGAAAATTTAAAACTGTAAGCAGAGAGCACGCCCTGGCTTGTGACAGCTTTCAGCTCTCATTGGCCCTGCTGGTGGAAACATCACTGGGACCACTCGTAATCCAGCAGTGCAGTAGGAACGCAATTTTAGAAATGGGGTGCTTGCAATTATTTTATATCTGAAGAAGAAGAAAAAAATGTCCCTGTAGCTTAAAGTAAATGAAAATTAGTGTAGGGCTGACATTCTATGCATGAATTAGAATGTTCTATTGCATCATATTTTAGATGTGAAATTAAAGTGTGCAAGACCTTGTGTTATACTCTTAGGCTTGAGATTACCTGATGTCATAAAACATGATGGCAAATATATTGCTCATTTATGTCACTATAAAGTTAGGTTTATAGTGGTACAATCAGTACTACCATTTATGCTATCTAAGCTCAGCATTACTAATTGTATCACTATAAAGCTATTTTATAGTCATATAAACAGTACAGATAATGCTGTCAGGCATCAGTATAAATGTTGCAAATAAACCTACAAACATTTCATCCAGATATTTTTTATAGTGTTAATATACAGACACCAGGGGCAAGCTCACCATTGTAATCTGTGATACTGTGTCCAGTTATGAGCCAAGAATGAGGCAAAAGAGCGTCCTTGCACTTTCATCTGCCTTAAATATTTATTACCACATTTGCTTTTCATAAATGTCTGACTATTGCATCTTTAACTGGGGATGTGCAGCAAGTACATCTTTAAGTTAGGGTCACACTCTGAGGGCCTGCAAGCAGAAGTTCAGTTTCTGGGTGAGGGGCTGGTATAATTCTGTAGCTCCTCTTTTTCCTGGAAAACACAGTGGAAGTCTAGATGGAAAAGTAATCTTTCCTACTAGACAGTACAATCACTGTTATTTTTATTGCATCCTGTGCATAGCAGAAAGGAAACAATCAAAGAGCCTCTCTCAGAGAATTATTGTTGTGTCCTGTTGCCAGACTAATTTCTCATCTATTGCCTCCAATAACTTCCCTGGGTAGAAGAATACCTCAGACCCGTAATAGAAGAATGAAAGGAAAAGTCTTGCCTCTCATACACTTTTACTGTAAATTTGCAAGTCTTAGTCATAAAACTGAAAGTATCCAAAGACCATATGATAGTTTTATGTATCCAGCAGCAAAGGTAGTGAGAGAATACAGGGGTGCACATGGCTTTAGGGCTATTAAGCTCAAAAATGGATGATACAGTTCACATGCAATGTGATCATATAACCTTTTTTTCTGTTAAACATCAGGATTAATGAGATTATATGAAAGCAAGCAAACAAACAAACAAAGACTAATACAGGGAAGTCTGCTAGAGGTGTTCATCAACCTTGCAGGAAATCCAGAGTTCAGATGTTTCAAGTCCAGGGACATAATGAGGAGACACACCAAGTTTCTTCACCAGGATTCACAGACAAGAGAGCCTTTCCTCAGGCCTAATGGTATTACAAGGGCAAATTAAGGGTAACACGNTCTTCACCAGGATTCACAGACAAGCATCTGTTTTTTGAGAGCCTTTCCTCAGTTTCTCCCAAAGGCCTAACGGTGTTACAAGGGCAAATCAAGGGTAACACAGGCCTCAATGCCATGTTGCAGATGGGCATTGATTTAGTGCAGTGAGGACAGATTGACACCCATATTATGATATTCCACTGCTGTTGGCTCTGACTAGCAGGAGGAAGAGCACTTTGAAGCAGGGAAAGGAGTGCTCTCAGACCCAAAGACAGGTGAGGAGACTCAGAAGAATTGCTTGTCTCTTGTCATGGACTGTGCTAAGAAGTCAGAGTAGTAGCTTAAGGTGAGAAATTTCATTTTTTTATATGGTTAAAGTTGGGGATAATATATTTTTTCTTGTATCCGAATGTTTCAAAAATCGCACAAGTAGCACCCAGCAGGCACTTGCAGCACTGGTCCTCCTTCAGCCCAACATCATGATGCACACCAGCCTGGGGAAGAGGAGCTTCCCAGCACTTAGGGGACACTGGGACAGCAAGGAAAAAGCCATTCCCAAAGCACCTTTTTCAGGTGACAGTACAGCCTCCCTCCACTTGGGCAATGTAATTGAATTCTCAAATTTTGCTTTAGAAGACTGAGAAATTCAAGCACTGCTGTAGGGTTTCCTGTCTGCAGTTCTGTCCTAGGCTGCCAGGTCCTTTTTCAAACTCCTGTGAAAGATTGTAAAGGGTTTTTCAAATGGATACCTGAGAGGCACTGTAGAGGAAAAAAAGAGATCTCTCCATTCAGTATCACTTCTGTTTGATATTTTTTCATAAAAAGTGAGATGATAAAATGAATTTTTTTGACTCTCTCTAGTATACTGGTTTTGATTTCTGCTTTATTCAAAAAATACTGGGTAGTGTTCAAATTAGAGAATTTAAAATTTTATAAAGCATTCCCTGCATAAAAGAGGAGCTCTTAGAGTCAAACCTGCAAAAGGTAAGGACAGAAAGCTTAAGATATCCAAACTCAAGATTTTGAAACAGTGAAATGCAATGTATTAACCTCCTACTCCAATTTTCATCAAAACGGGAAATGTCTGTTGCTGCACAATGATTAAATTGCTTAAAGGAACCAGATGTCTGAGACTGCTGTGGGAAACCTATGGTCCAGCTGGTGAGAGAAACCTGTCTGACTGTGTGAGTGCTGGGTGTGCAGTGAGTCAAGTGGGGCACCCACCAGCTCAATGCAGCCACCTGCTGTGAAGGGGCTTTGGTCTCAGCAGTTAAAGTCTCTGGTGTGACCACCCCAGAGTGGCCCCTGGATGGTCAAACATTTTCCTTAAATACCTTAAGACATCAAAATAGTGGTTTGAAGACCAATAGCTGAAAGCTAGAATGAAATAAGCAGGTTTGAGAGCATTGGATGATTATGGGGTATCAGAGGGCACGAGACACTGTGCACTGTGAATCTAGATTTACCTCTACCTTGTTTTTTGCGTTGGATGTGTATACCTACTCTGCACTAGTGACTTGCAGACCATTAAAAGTCTTCCACTCCAAAATAAGTGGTTCTGATACTTGAGCTTTGGTGGAAACTGTCATTGTATGGCTTGCAAAGGGAAAATGTCTGTTAGCAGAGTCAGTTTCTTCATTTTCCAAATATTTTGTTGTATTCTATTTATTTGCTTTACAGGAAGTATCTCTAGGTGCTGTGATTGTAAACAAATCCTTGAAAACATGATCTGAGGGTAGCCAATGCAATTATATGTGCTTGAGTGTGTCAAAAGCTTGAAGCACCAACTGCAAGAATAGCTCCTATCAGCTTTAACTCAGATGCCACTGATGATGTCTAAATGGCAACCTTAACTGCTTACCTGTTCATTGAAGACTGCAAAGGAGACAATAGATGTAAAGATCTGCGTGATCTACTCCAAGTGAAAAAAATCTCACTGGGATGCAGCAGCAGAGCAGTTCTTAATGGACAGTTAATATCATCCCTGTCAGGAGAATGTAGGACTTAAATGTGAGATCTACTGAAGGAAAGTCAAAAACAAAAGAGCATCCAGAGACATTTTTTTGCATATTGAATATTGAAGCAGTCTATGCAAATCTTCATTTGATTTCTTTGTGGAGATCCCATTTACTAGTGGGCAAGGATGGAGCTGCAAATTATTTTGTAATTCATCCCCTCAACTATCACTGATATCTCAATTTATGACTTCCACAGCTTGAGACATAAAAGCTAGCACTGAGCAAGCACATTGTCACTGAGGCCAATCTAATGGTTTCTCAGAACGAGATATTTTTCCTCATTCTTTGTCATATTCTTTTGTGGGTCAGAGATGTGAAACAGGATGGGGCTAATTCAGGCAGTAGACAGAACTAGTGGACACAACTGTCTGTTAAGGTCATGTGTCCCTTTTGAGTGAAGTCTTCTGGGGGAAACTATCAGGAGCTGAGGTACCACAAGGCTGAGCAGTTGAGTAAAAGCTAAGCTGCCCCACTGTGCTGTTTGGTCTGTATTTGGGAAACACATTTGGGCTTTGTATTAAATTATGCAAGATTTTCTCTTCATCTTTGGTGAAGAGGGTGCATTTCAACTTTTGGACAAAAGATACTGAACTTCATCTCTTGAAGACAGGGCCTCTTCATCATGATGTCCTCAATGTTGTACGCACTTCTTCTGAGAGAAACATTATTAAAAAAAAAAGGTCAATTACAAATCCCACAAACTGAAGCAACCTCTGGAAACAAACTCTTTTGTTTTCCCTCAGGTCTGTGTTATATTTTTCTCAAAGCAGTGAACAAACCCTCCTACTCCAGCAGAGAAAGGGGAGCAGAAAATATCAGATTGGCATTCCTTTCTCTACCTCAATTGAATTATTTTCCAAATTGCCAGGAGGTACAAGGCAGATGGTCTTGACCCCGCAATGCCACAGAGAAAAATCAGGTCATTTCTCTTGCATGGTCAGCTCTAGGCTGACTGTTACCTTTCTACCTTGGGGATCAGCCACAGCATAGACACTGGAGACATTCAGCACAGCACATTTAATCCTTCTTGCTGACTCAACTGCCTTGGTTGCCTCCTGCTGTTCCATTAGTCCCCCCCTCTATGTAGTTATTGATTAGAGTGATACTTGACCCACTTTCCAGCACTCTCTTACTCTCTACATCTTCATTTTTCTCTTGTTCACTCACTGTCTCAGTTGTTTTACTGTGTCCTTGTTAGTGGTGTTGCTGGGGAATCTTTTGCCAGTGCAGCTGCTCCCCAGAGCCAAGTATTGGGTTGTGTCTAATTACTCTTTTAATGCACTTTGGTGAATCAGTTGTCTTTCCTAGGCACTCTGTGCAATAAGAAATAGTTCACAACAGCAGCCAAGCTACTTCACAGTAAGCTGGAAAGGTGAAGTCAGGAGCTGACTTAACACAATTGAAGAAACAACCAGGGGCAGATACAGACATATGGGTTTGGGGCTCTGCAGCACATGGTCTAAAGACACATATTTTGTATGTAAGATTGCGAAGTCTGGTTTCAAGAGGATTCACGTGGGATAGCTCCATCTCACTTTTTCATTACAGCTCTTTCATATTAGGATTAGTGTTTGCCATTCACATTAACCTTGTACCTCCCATACTTCAGGAGTGAAAGAAATAGGTAAGAAAAAAGTCAAAAGCTATTAAAAATTAAAAGTAACCCATTAAGGTAGTGAATTACCTGGGCAAATGAGTCTATAGTCTATTCTTAAGAATAACATGGTGTAGGGGTACTTGGCAGGTTATATATGAGACCTGCAACCTGCTTTGTTGAGGTAGGGAAGAATATGGGGTTTTAGGGGAGAGGCAGGGATTTAAGGAGTATTATTCAAGCTTTTTTAGTGTGGCATTGCATATAATTTCTCCTTTGTTGAGAGAGAAAGTGAACTAAATTTTTTTTTTTTTTTTTGATGCCTTAATTTTTCTCCAGGTAAATTTGAAGGACCTTTAAATTCCTCTAATTTTTTTGTGCTAGCTGAGATGCATCTCAGTAGACTTTCCTGTTTACTAATCCTGCACATAAATGGCTGTGATCACTTTTTGTGATTCTAGCATGTCTCTGTCACTTGGTGATTGCATTAGTATGGTTTCACAGTCTGTCCTGCCTAAGACGGTAACATATAGGTTCTTGTTGGTCAGGAAGCAGACATCTTGTATATGAGGCATGACACTTCTAGGATGGTTGCCTTTTTTAACCATCTAGCGAAGGCTGTTTTACCTTCATATCAGTGAGTACATGAGCATTTCAGAGTTTTTTTCTGTGCCAAATGGAGTAAGAACAGCTATGGAAATCTGCATCAATTGTTATCAACTGGCTCACAAACCATGTGAATATGTAACATCTAATATATAAATAATGTATTGAGTGTGACCCCAGCTTATTTTTAGAAATACTGTTTTGCAGGAGTTCACAACTGTAAGAAGACATAAAAACAAATCTTCCACTACTGATCAGAACAGCAAGGGCTGGGGAAGAGACTAGCACATACAACCCCTGGGGAAAACTGAGGGAAGCCATTCTAGACACAGCAAATGAAAATGGTTTCACCGATTAAAATTTTCTAAAATTATCCTGTGTCACTCTAAATGTGGTGCCTGAGTACCTTCCAAATTAAACAAAGGATATAGCTAAACTTGCAGCTTTTCAGGAGCTGTCTGCCTCCTCTCTCTGTGAACTCTTTGGAATATTTCAGAAAAATACTGGGTTATTTTTTCGTGTATTTCGTCCTGATTCAACTGGATAGCTCTACCAAAGTTAGTGCAATCCAAAATAACTGAATCATTGGATCCCATGGACACTTCCATTATGTCAAAATACATCATCTTCTTTGACATTCTACTGTGTCTGTGACTGTCACTGCTGGTCACTGATAGAATCAAAGAAAAAATACCAGCCTGGATGCACCTTTGCTCTGATCCAGTCCAGTTAGGCTTACACAAGAAAGCAAAGAACAAGAATGTGAAAAAAGGCAATCACTGAAAGAGACAACCTAGGAAGGTTAGGAAGAATAGGAAGAACCTATTCTCTTCCTAAAGACCTCCAGTGACACACATCATTGAGGAATCATGCTGGTATGGTTCTGATACTGAAGACCAGCAGAAACAAACTTCTTAACACCAATCTGTAGATGTTAAAAAGGACATTCTTCTTTATTCAGCGCTGGACGTTTGTAGGATAGCTCCCCCAACTGAACGTGCCAAATGACAGATGGGCAGGGCCTTTTATTACACAAACTGTTCACGTACTCATTAGACAGTCTCACTTTTAACATATATTCATTAGTTTGCTTTACATAGTAACACCCCTATTGGAAGTCTCTCTTTGGTCCTTCCAGATCTTCCTCATCATCTTGACCTCAGTTCTGGAGCAGGCACAGTGTCATTATGTTCCACCACCAAAAACTGTTATATTTGTTCTTTATTTTATCTTCTTTGGATACACAGAGCTTAGTTTACATGCTCTTTGTTTGCATATATCCTTATCTAATTCTCTAGGACTTCTCTGAGATTGTTCCTTATGTGGGCATTCTGAGATACTGTGAGTAAAGTTTCTATTTCTTATAACAGTTCCATCTGCCTGGGGAAAATGAGTTTGTTTTTGGAAGTTGCTTCAAACCCTCTAAAAAACAAAAATCCCACACTTACATCTCCACAGAAATGTCCATTTTTGGGGATATTTTCAGATATAAAGTCATCTGACTGTACTATTAGGCTGTCTACCTTCTTTACCTCAGGATCATCATAACATTTGCTTGTTTCAAATGTTGACGGTAACTTGTTGCATTGAAGAAGTGGTTTCTGCTGAGCAGAAAAACTCTTCTAGGAAAATATTGTGCAGCTTAAACTGTAATTGTTACAACAGCAGGATTTTGTGTAACATGCTGAACTCTGGAGCTTCTGGCCAGCACCTGAGTCTGTGGCAGCAGAGTGGAGTCTGACAAATATGCTGGACCCTGGATCCGGGAAGGATGTTCATAGCCCTGCTGGTGAGAGTGGAGGAAGCAAGAGCATGTGTGTATGTCTACAAGGAAAGCAGCTTAAGTAGTGCCATGTCAGCTGTACTCAGGCTGCACAAAGAAGCCAATAGCTCAGTGATGTTCTTGTGACATCAGTGTCGCCGATAGAAAGACAGCCAACCGGCCAACTGAGAGCTGAAGATTAGTACAGGGGATACAATCGTTCAAGCACCACTTAGCACAAATGGGAACCAATTATTTTTTCAGTATCTCTGCAGAATACACACGAAAAATTAAATCCTTGCCTTGCAGAAGTCAGTGAGAGCTTTACTTCTGAGCTTAACTGAAACCTGATTTCAACTTAAAAATACAAATCTTTGTCTCTGTTTTGTAGATGATTTGCAAATACGTGCCAGAATTTGGGCTTGAGTATTGGGTTCTGTCCTACAGATGGGTAGACTTCTCTAAATTTTACATGAAATTTAGGACTCCTACATAGTTTTGTTCATTTGGCTTTAAAGCCAGTTCTTTATTGCAACTTATTTATGTTTTCTTTTGAAACTTATAAACCCACAGGTGAGATTTAAGGTTTATGTATTCAGGTATCAAGTACATAGATTCAATTTTTTTTTACTGTCTCCCTCAGATAGAGTAGTAAGATGCTGATAAGGTGAAAGAAAAGTACTTGTTCGAGTTGTGATGTGCTGGTTTTAACTTGAAAATAGGAAATAATCAGATTTCCAGTGAGAGGGGAAGAAATGGTATATGAAAAAGGGAGGCATATGCCCTAGGGACTATGTCCTCTGGGATTTCATCATGACTAATTATTAACAGGCTATTGGACTACCCCTTGCACAGATTAATATTTTCTAGTGCAAATTGGAAGGACCTTTTAAGGAATTTTACCAATGCTAGTTGTTTTATTGCCTGTTTCCTTGTCAATTCAAAGATTTGTTCTATGACTGTTTCTGGGGCATCCAATTTCTAACCTTTTCATCATGACTCATTTGCTCACATTCAAAAACATTTTTAAAAGACAGCTACAGAAATGTGTGAATATTTTTACGTGGACCTCAAAGTCAAAAGACTAAAGAAATTTCAACACCAGTAAAATACTAGTGGTGAAAAAAGGCTGGCATTTGCTTTCCCATCACTATATCTGATTATGTGCACTTTTATATATGGTTCTATGTTTATTTGCCTCCCCCAAAGGCTTTTATATAATACCACACTTCATATTTTGATATTCAGGAAGCCACTTCTTTGATTTGGTACTTCTACACGTTAATTTTCCTCTGTCTAAAACTGAAAGAACTGGAAATTTATAGAGTTATAGAATGAACTTGGTTGGACAAGACCTTAAAGACCATTTAATTCCAATGAGAATACAGCCTGTTAAAAAGGCAGCGTGTATTTGATCATGAGGACAAGGGAACATGTAATAATATGAATGAGTCTTTGTGCAAAAAAGACATCTCTCCCTGAGGGCCTTTGTAACATGGGAATAGGTTAAAAATGCAGAAGACTGGTGAGGAGGATTGCAGATCAGTCACATGACCTCGCAGCTGGAAAAAATTCATGATAAACCTGTGTGAACAGCAGGCCAGTGATCCTCTAGCATGGACTGAGTTTAACGGTGCCTGCGTCTTTGCTTTTGTATGTCTGCCCAGATGTTGCTTTGTGACCCCACAGTTACCAAATTAATGGAAATAAGTTTACTCTTTGCATTCTAGCCATGAGACTGTGGCTGTTGTAACTGCCTGCCTGTGTTGTCTCACACAGTCAGAGAGACTGCTCAGGAGTGGGCATTTTTCGCAAAATGGACAACAAACCCATTCCATTGCCTTGTTCATCCCTGGCTTTCCAAATACTGACTGCTCACTGCAACACACATAGTGTTTGCACCAAATGAATCCATAGAAATGCTTTCCAAGGCTGGACATAAAGATTTCACTAGTGAAATACAAGGCATTTTGTGGTCTGCTCAAGACAGCAGTGCTGCTTGTGTAAGATTATCTGAATTTTCCCCTTGCTATATTTAAAACAATGCATCAGCAATATGAGAGTAAACTTTAGAAAGGTGATGCTGCCTTTCACCTCCTGGAACTAGAATCATTCCTTTCCATGCCAAATCCCCAAGGTCAGAGCATTTGATCACTGCTGAGAAGAGTTTTCTCAAACTCCAGTAGCATCAGTCATCGTGCTGCTCTACTTTTCTATTTCTGCATTCCATTGATTTCCATTGATTTGAGTTACAGCAATGCAAAACTGGGCTAAAGCAGAAGGTAATAAAGCTGACTGCAATGGTACTTCTTTAATTACAGAAAATAATATTTTTACCTGAATCTTAAGGTAAACTTTCTGCTTTTTTTCCAAATCTTCTATCCAAGATGTGTTGCTTCCTCACCTTTTACAGCACTTTAACTTTTTTTTTTAATGCTATTTCTTTTCTTCTGCAAGCTTATAGGAGAGATCTTATTGCTCTCTACAACTATCTCAAAGGAGGTTGTAGTAAGGTGGCTGCTGGTCTTTTTTCCCAGGTAACATAATAAACTGAGGGGGAAAGGCCTCAAGTTGTGTCAGGGGAAGTTTGGATTAGATAATATTAAACATTTCTTCACTGAAAGGGCTGTCAAGCACTGGAACAGGCCTCCAGGGAAGAGAAAGAGTCAACAGCCCTGGAGGTATTTAAAAGACATAGACATGACACTTAGAGACATGGTTTTCAGTGGACTTAGCAGTGTTCCATTTGCAGTTTGACTCAATGATATCAAAGGTCTTTTCCAACCTAAATGATTCCATGTTTCCAAGACAGTTGTATAAAAGTGATTGTTTGGAGCGTTAGAGCAGCTATGCTTCCAGCTCCTCCTGGACAAGCAACAGGAAATGGGGAGTACTAGCATTTCCTTGGTAATCAGCATATTTTGGTCTGACTCCTTTGCAAGCATCTCCTAGTTCAGTGCTTATGTCAATGGAATCAAGATAGAAAGTCCTTTGCTGACAAGGTCATTAAAATTTCAATGTATTGTTTAAGAAACAATAGAGGAGTATTTAGAGCAGCTTTCTGAGGTTGAATGTTCAGCAGGATTAAGAATGGAACTGCATCCTTAAATATTTTTGAGATCAAGGCCCTTTCCTTCTTGAATTAATCTATTCAATTAGTTTATAAGATTTTGATTTCTTTCTTCCATTTAATAGCAGTTTAACATTGGACTATTCAAAGAGTAACTAGCTTCCTGTCTATCCCCATCAAACAAATCTGGAGTGATTTATCCCATGAATACTAAGGAATAAACTGTAAGATCCTGCATGTGATTCTTTTTTTTAAGAGCATAAAACTGCGGTTTTCACTTGGATTTTTCTTCCTCTGGCTTTACAATATACTGTCATACTAACAAAGCTGAGCTGCATATGAGAAAATGGCTTTATCTTCTTCAAATACCAATCTCTTACAAATGTTCCTGCAAAAGAATGGCTTTTGGAACCTGTCCCAAATCAACAGATTTCCACTCTGTCAAATTTCAATGGAAAGCAATTTTGAATTTAAATTCCTTTCACTGCAAGCTTCCTTTCTGTGTACCCCAAGACAAACTCAAGCACTACTGGAACAGAGTCTCTGGAGATCATTACAATGGATGAAGCCTAAAAAAAGTATTATGAACATGATTTTGTCCTTGAGCCCACATAGCTCAGGAGTCAGGCTGCTAGGATCTGGTGGGTTACAGGACTTTACAAAATGTAGCCAATCTAATGCATGGCCTCAATCATGACAGTGTGGTGATTTTTGCAGTCAGACATTAGATCTCCATTCAGGATAGGAGACCCATGCTTGCCTTGGTCCAGATAGAGAATGAGTTACAGATGAATGGTTATGCTGAAGAACAGAATAGGAAGAATGGAATTTTTTCACTCCAGTTTATCAACAATGTAATCTGCCCTTCTTCTATCATGTTGTGCTGAATGAGACACTTCTGTGTTCCCCGAGTTCTGTGAAATTAATGGATCACATGTCACCCTGTCTGTGAAGCAGGGGGCTGCAGTCCAGTACATCTTTTTCATTTATTTAGGGATGCTGTCTCTCACTTCAGCTTACTTTTTTCCTCATTCCTTTGTCCTTTTCATCCACTAAGGGAAAGATCTCCCTTACTTGATATTCTCAAAATCTAGGAAAAACAGCTCAACTGAAAAATGCTACTTTCTCTATACAAACATAACACTTTGGAGTATTGTAGGTGAATTTAGCATAGCCACAGTGCTCATGGGGGTATAAACGACACTAAGCAGGTCCAAGTCAGTGTTTTGTTGAAATAAGGGGGGAAGATCTAATCTTCCACACTCTGAAAACCCAGCCTTCTGTATGGAAGTACAGAGGTTAGTATTTACTGAGAAATAATGGAAGCAGAGCCTATATAAAAGTCTGGTTGAGGGCAGGAGGGAAAGAGCTGAGCTCAATAGATGAGCTCATACTTTCATTTGACACTAAGTTTAGCAAAATGGAAATTTCACTCCTCAGAGATGGAGGGTCATGTTTTCTCTGCCACATCTTATGGCAGAATCAGCTCAATCTAAATGGCTTTATGGAAAGGTTCATATCAAAAGCATGCAGAGTGACTATCAGTGTTACAAAGGAATTTTCATTTAACTAAGAATATGTAAGTCGATCACTGCTCACAGCTAAAATTGATTTAAATCAAAACTGTGTGGAGATGTGTACATAAACCAGATTGGGGACCAATAACATGCATATTCCTAAACTATCACAGCAGAATGTCAGGAACAAATATTACTATAATTCAGTGGCAATCTTGTATATTACGGAGACAAAGCAGAAAAAAAAAAAAAGCATCCTTTGGTTCAATAACTCCACAGATTATACATATATGAAGGCAATGTAGTGAAATGTTTACTCCTGAGCCTTCTCCTACCATTTACTTCTGCTGACTCAAATTCCCTGTTCATCTGCCACTGCCAGTCCCCTTTTCTGGCTCCATGTGGAACATCTGAGGTGGTAGTTATGCTTAAGAAAATATGAGTATCTCATTGACTCCATACCCACATGGCAGCTGTGTCTTCTCTTGGTCATCTGCTGAAACTGGTAGCTTTGGAAGTATTTAAAAAGCAAATTATAAATGTTACTGCCTTTTGAAACTGTCTTGGTATTGACTTGGTGTCTGAAAACATAGAGGTGAAAAAGTACTGCAAACGTAAATGGAAATCAAAATATTTCAGTTGGAGATAAATTAGAAAAGGTGTATGAGAAATTTCTAAAATGCTGTCTAGAAGAAAGGGATCGGACACTTAAACTTATCTTTTTCAAACAACCAGAAAAAATAAATACACTTAAGAGTTTAAATCACCTCTAAGTAACCTGGAGACAGAAGGAAACATCACCTTATAGGCGAGGTACTTCATGATTTTTTTAGAGGACTTTTCCCATCTGTCTTTATGGCAGCCAATACTAACCTTCTTAAGAGACACGGTATTTCACTAAATATCTCTCTGCATTGATCAAAAATTGTATTTCCTCTGTTCTTCATTTCTCCTCAAACATTCATACAGGGCCATATTGGCCAACTTCTGGATGAAAATTTGCAGCAGAAAGCTCCACATTTTCATAAAAACTGCCAACAAGCTGTTCTGAATGCTTCTGAAGATAAATCATTTCTGAAAAGATACAAGAAAAGCCAGTGGCTGGTGGAACTGGATGAATCCTTGTGCTGTACTGTAGCCAAAATGTGCAAATTATCAAGTTATCCAACTGGGTTACTGTATAGTTCTCTATTTTTAGATATTCTTTTTATAAATTTTATTATTAGTGATATTAATTTAATTTAATTAATAGTGGTGTTAACATTGCATTAACTGAGGTGGGTACAGTTTTAGTGGTGGAGACCAGATGGGCCACTGGTCAGATGCTCACTTTGCTTACTTCTTTGTTTTTGCACATCAGCTTCAACACATTTTCAGAAGCACAACTTTGTTGACTGTATGCCACAGCAGCCTCCTCTTCTGGCAGCTGTGTTCTCTTCCACTGGCCCCTCTTCACCCAGACTCAGACCTGTTCCTTATCCTTTCTAACCAGCTCCTACATGGAGAGTGTCATGAAGAGCCGGGCCTTTTCAAATAGTTGCTGGGTCTGACATTAGCTCTTGAGTCAAGAGGTTTCATTGCACCAGGGTAATAATCACTTTTGGTTATATTTTAGCCCCAGAGAGGGAACCTTCCACATCCTTAAGGTTAGAAAGAAAATAAGAAAGCCTGAGTCCTCCATGGAGGTGAAAATAATGAGGATAACTCGCAGAATGGATCCCCACGATCAATTCCCAAACAGCCTGCATTGGTTTCTCACTGAATGCTTCCACTCTTCCCCATATTAGGCCCTATTTTTTACATTATAGGTCTTTCTACTTAATGGTTTCTTCCTGCTGTAGGATAAGCATTGAGCAATTCATACAAGGAAGGAACGGAGCAAGGCTAGAACAATCCCATTATGGGTTTTTCTCATCTCTAAGACTGAAATACAAAGAACAGTGTTTTATATCTTCATCCCTACTTCCTCGCAGCCCAAATCTACAGAAATTCTAGCATTTGCCACTTACAGTTGGCTGAAGTCCAGGAAAAAGTCTAATGACTTCTTGAAATAACTGTGTACAGGTACAATAGACAGATCTGAAACTAGATATATTAGACTTACTATGCAGGGAGACCAGTCACATGGCTGCAGTACAGATCCCTTGCTGGTGTGGGAATTGTACCTGTAGAACTTTGTGGTTTATAAGACAAGCTTGATGTACCCTTGCATCTCTCCAGAGAGACCTATCACATGTTTCTGGGAGAAAATGCAGAAGTCTCAACAAAAATGAAGATAAAACACAGTTTTGTGGCAGAAAAATTCATGGTGATAAATGATGATAATGATATGATGATAACAATTATGATAATGATGATAATAATGAACAAGAAAATGTATTTGTTTAATGTAGATGTGCAGTGGGCTCTAAGTATGGGATAAAAACTGTGTGATGAATTGTTGGATTAGGGAGATAGCATTTTCCCAAGGAGGTGAGCTGAGCGCTCACCAGAGCATTTCAAGCCAATTGGAAATTTTCAGTTAGAGTTTGGGTCTTGCTGCGAGAGAAAATTTGAAGTAAAAAGGTTTGGCAAGTCAAAGCCAGACTCTCTTTTTGCCTGTCAGCATCTCATGGGATTTCAGCTGTCTCAGTGTGGAGAAGAGAAGCTCTGGGTGACCTCATCGTGGACTTTCAGTATCTGAAGGGGGCCCAAAAGAAATCTGGAGAGGAAATGTTTACAAGGGCATATAGTGGCAGGAAAAGGGGGAATGGCTTTAAATTGAAAGAGAGTAGGTTTAGATTGGATATCAGGAAGAAATTGTTTACTGTGAGGGTGGTGGGACACTGGAACATGTTGCTCAGAGAAGTTGTGGATGTCCCATTCACTGAAGTTTTCAAGGCCAGGTTGGGTGGGACTTTGAGCAACCTGATCTAGTGGAAGGTGTCTATACCCGTTGTGTGGGGGTTTGGAACTAGTTGGTCTTTGAGATTCTTTCCAACCCAAACTATTCTATGATTCTATGGTTTGTAGCTTGACTTTATCACGCTTCATTTAAGCCAGGTATCTCACCATGGGCTTTCCTCTGGTCAGTGTTACCCTTGTTTCTGCCCATGATGAGATACTAGCTACCAGTGTGAAATGCCATCACACACTTCAGCTCCTATAAGCTCTTGCATTAGCCTAGACAGGAATTCAAATTTCTGTTGTATTTTCAGTGAAGTAAAGATGAATATGGACTATGGACTAACATCCTGCATGTCTCACAAGTGAGATCTAGTAAAAATTTTAAAAAATTGGGCTTTTATAAAGACAAATATGTTTCTCCTTCACATCCAATAAAGGATCCATTTGATGCTGCTGTATTTGCAGAAACNAAAGGATGGAGATTCTCCTTAACCATCCATTTGTTGCTGCTATATTTGCAGAAATATCTTCTTTTGTCTTTTACAGCAGTAGCCAGACAAATTTCTGGTTGGCCCTTCTAAATTTCTTCCTGTATAAACTCAAGACATCCTTGCAGTCCTCTCAAGTTACCTGTCCCTTCTTTTTTCAATCCGGTGTTCCAGTCAAAGCCCTCTTTTCAGCTAGGCTAGTCTTCCTCCCTGTCAGCTCATTTTTCAACATATGGGGACAGCTTGTTTCATGTACTGCTAAGATTTTCTTTTCAAAGATTTCCTTCCTCCTCTTTTGCAAGAGGAAACTTTATTTCAGATGACAACCTTTCCCTGGCTGACTTACCAGACCTTCTTTTCCCATCACATTGGTCAGGGGGAAAGCATCTTACCCTGCATGAGCATCAGTGTATGCACTGGGAAAAATGGTAATGGATTTCAGCTGCACTACACCATCTTTGAGCAAAGGCAGAAGCAAACTCAATACAGTTATTTCTGAACACAGGGATGAAAGTAAAGGATGATGACAATTAAATATTTTGTGAAAAGAAAACAAGAAATCAAGAATGCCCAGTCTTTTATGTGTGTGGTTGTGTAGCATTCCCTATAACCTAGGGAAAAATAAATTTGAAAGACAGATCAAGAGTATGCACTAATTATTTAAGAGGATAGCTGCATTCAACAGCCAGCAAGCCCCAAAGAGCAAGGCTATTTTTTTTCCTTTATACCTCTTGTCTTACATCCATACAAACTGAGGTCAAGGAGGAAGGTAGGAAGGGAGTGAAAGGAGGAAACTTGTTTATGTATCAGACCTTTATGTACAGTTGTTGAATTTCTTTCTGTCATTCCAGATTTTTATCAAGTTAAACAATTCCTTATTACCATTGCTGTTTTGTTCCTTGGAGAGAAACATTTTTATTAGTCATGATTGCATCTGGACATCCTGCAATTCTGCAGGGAATGGAGGAGGAAAGGAGCAGGAGGCGGGTGCAGGAAAGAGAGGGAAATTCTGTCCTAAGAAAAACTTAAATCTCAGACCAGATCTCTTTGGTTTTGAAAATACATAAATATCTCATTATTAAATCATGGGAGTGAGCACAGCTGCTCCTGTCAACACAAAAGCCATCAGGTTAAAAAGGCTCTACATGTGTGCTGAGCATCTCATCAAAGCCAATCCCAGCTAGTATCTTCTTTGTTTCTCCTGGAGAAGAGTTGCAGCTCCACAAATAGATCGATTTTGGAATTCGGGAAGCAGCCAAGCTTGGGTATAATTGGAGATTCAGGAAGCATTGTGCCCACCACTGTACAAGCAGAAAAAAAACCTTCAAGAGTTGTTTTCCTCTTCGTGTGGCCCAGTATCACCATTTGAATATAAAACAAAAATAAAAATTCCTGATAGTATTTTAGATACAGAAGGAGCTGAATATTGTTACCCTTACTGGCTATTACAGCAGGACTTCACTTGGAGGCATGCAGGCATAAAAACTCATCAATAAACTGGCAGTACTGCCATCACACACTTAACCCGTGTTTTAAAATTTCAGCTCTCCTGAGTTCAAAGTGAAGAACAGTTGAAATTTTCAGAGAAAACCCTCTAAAATCAAAGTACATAATAATAAAGAGAAACAAAGGCAGAGTATTACTTTTTTTCAATGACCACATTTACATCCAAATATTTTATGCATACAAAAATATGTATCCATGACTATGTTTTTTAAATTTGTCTAAAATGTAGATAGCTAGAAAACCAGTTGCTTATTACAGTTTCTCATATACATTTTCAAGGGTGATTTACAGTGACCCCATTTCTCCCAGATGGTAATTAATATTCTTTCTCTGTTTTGCTGGGTTTTTTTCTGTGTAACTTATGACCAGGTTATAAATATCTGACTATCTATTATACTGAAATAACTTCTTCCTTATTGAATGTCTGTGTTTAATATTCATTTCTTCTGTCAGTTAGATGTCAATATTGGATTCTGTGATGCAATTTACAGCTTACAATATTTGCCTTTAGCTGTCTGAAGAAATACTCTCTTCTATTATTCTATCTTTCTAGCCAAGATTTTTTTGTCTATTCAGGATCCTGTTTCTTATGTTATATTTCAAGATTACTAAAAAATGGTTCTGTTGCAAATGGTAAAAATGAACAAATATATTTCCTGATTGTTGTATATCTGGGAAAAAAATTACAGGCAAAAGTAAGCCCCTTTACGGGCTTTAGTCCTTAATATTATGAAATTCGTATTGCCATGAAGTGAAAAAGGCTGGGTAACAGAGTGATTTGGTGTTTAAGGGATAGATAAACTTCTGCCATTACTAATGCATTATTTTTGTCTGAGGTTTTCTTATATTAAACATGATACAGACTTTTCATCCAGAAATAGCTTCTGTTGGATCAGTGTGCCAAAGAATGGCTGTTCTATCCCACCAACCCACCTAATTACCTGTGCTGGAGATATTGATGAGAGTTTGGTTGCTAAGTTTCAGTGTCATGCCCAGTGCTGTCTCTGATGTTAATTCTAAGGGGAATGTTCTTCATTTTTGTTATCGGTAATGAGAATTAGAAGAGAAGGGTCTGCATTTACTTAACGAAAATGTCATGGTTTGAGCAGAGCCAGAGAAGAAGTGAATTTGAAAGTCTGATCTCTATAATGAACCAGAACATTATCAAATCACATCAACCGTGATACAGAATTGGGTTTAACAGCTCTGTGTCTTACACGAGGTCTGATAACAGTGTGCATGTGAATTTTGCATGCTGAAACTTATAACCATTTGTTGCTCACAGAAAAATTGATTCATGATATACTTTTACATGTACTGTTGATCAAGCAAAATATGTGGTGGTATTAGGACTTGGGCAAATGTTGGTCGGTAGGAATGAGGAAAAGAAAAAAAAATTTACCACCCACACAGGCTTTATGCTTGCACTAGGAACTAACTCTTAGGGAAAAAGGAGAGTAGGAAGTGACATGGTTTTGTAACTGACATGTGCTAAAGTAAGACACATCATAAGACAGTTCAAGAACTACCAAGAGAACTTCCCAAAGAAAGGTGACAGGCTGTCTTCCAAGACAACTACCCTACCCTGCATATTGAAAGTTACCAGATATTTAATATGTTTCCACTATCGGGGATACCTCCGTTCCTCTCCATGATTAATTTTTGAGGTCCTTCAAGCATGACAACACTGACATGACTTCAAATTGTCCACACAGTAGTGGTGCTGAAATCATGAAGCCATTATTATCATACTGGGCTTGGACAGTTTATATTTCTACAAAGGTTAGTTAGGTCAGAATTAATCTGCTTCTAATTAAGTTTCGTGCAGTCCTGACTGTAGTGTTGACTCTTTACATTTCTGTTAACTACAGTGAAGACCTGCAGGGAGTCCATCGATCAGCTTCAACAAGGAAAGTCAGCATGAAGGGCAAACCACAGATCGCTCATCCACACCCATTCCTGGGCAGCAGCATTAGGCTTCCCCTCATCTTCAACTGACTCTGTGTAAGAACTACCCTGTGTATCACAGGCACCCTGCTGCAGCACGTTCATGACTGGATGTGCACGTTCAAGCCTTAGATCCAGAGAATACAAATTGTGTGAGATCTTCCTGTTGAGGGTCATATTACTTCTAGGCACTATGGAAATTCACAGGGGTGACAGGATCCCTCTGACACAGACAATAACAGTGTCTGTACCTCAGCTTGTACATCAGGCTCAGCTGACAGCAGAGAGGAGGAGCAAGCACAGTGCACAGATGGACCAGAAGTCCAAGATGATAAACTGCTTCCTTACTCCTGTTCCCCAGTTTTTTACGGATTCTAAATCTGCTGCTGAGTGGTTAAAATATTTGCAATTTTTCTTATACAACAGAGCCATGGAAAGATATTTGAAAGTGTGTTCTTTATTATTCATAGACATTATGGGGGGGAAGCAAAAAAAACGTGAAAATTACAGAATATTCAAATAATTATCCTATGACTAAACACTCCATCTTTCTGGTCCTCTCCAGGAAGTTTGCTCCTTAGTGTGGTCCAATCTATGTGGAAGAATGAATTAACATATCTAACCAGCATTTTCTCTGTTGTTTACAAGTTGGAGAATCTTCTCAGGAATTAAGTGGGATTCTTTCAGCTCAGATGAGGTACAGACTACTGAAGTCTACTCAAAACTTAGCCAACAGAGGTATTAACTAGGCCTGATTCTGCCTGTGCTGGCATAGGTGGTTGCTCTTAAATTCAATAGTAATCTGCCCCTTATTTGCCGATTCACAAAAGAATCTGTAGTAGATAATAATATTGTTTCTCAGTTTAAGTAATTTTTCAGGCTTGCATCTGACAGATGCAGATCATCTACAATCCCCTTGCTGCTTCAGTCCCTATTTTTGGTTTTACAGTTCACACAGAGCCCAAGGAAATTACTGAAATCATCCCCACTGATTCAGCTAATACTGACACTGCTGGAACGCTGGTATAGACAATGCTCAGGCAGTGTAGACTGGGTTTAGCTGCACCACACGTCCCTCTTAAGCATTCCAGCTTCCCTTCTGGTTCATTTAACCAAGTGAAAGCAGCTGAACTGATCAGCCCAGGTCTCCCAGGGAAGCTGGAACATGGAGAAGAAAGCCTTGTATAGATCTCCAGCACCAAAACAACCATTGATTGCTAACAAAGCAGGGGGATGTCTCCAGCAATTCAGACTGCCTGTTAGTCTATGAGCAGTCTGATTGTGTGTATTTGGCATTCAGATGAAACCTCAGGTGACTTTCATCTTCTCAGTGCTGCCCTGAATTATGTAGATTCAGATGAAGCCAGATACAGTGGTAGGCAGTTTCTGACAGTGAAACTAGACTTTTAGTAGCTGGGATTATTAAAACAAAAAAAGACTTATTGTGCAATATGGTTAAATTAAATGAGTTGGTGATGGTTTATTCAAGTTATAAAAGTAGTAGCAACTACTGTTTATATAGGCATCTTATCTCAAAGTTGACCCATATCCTTTATATACAGCACAGATTATCACTCCAAACTCTGCTGAAAATGCAGCTATTGATGGGGGCCTGATATTTTACCATGTTTTTCCAGAAAGAAACCTGTTAAAATGAATGGAGCAATTCCTATTAATTCTCCTTATCTTTCCTGATTACACAGATGGTCTAGAGCCAAAGATTTGGGTTGCTATTTTTGCCCTACTTTTTTACTGTCCACATTTTACCTTTCTTTAAGATAGAAATTTGAAATCTAAGTGCCTAACATTCATATTTTTGGGCCTACTGTCTGAAGTCTTGACATGTGTCTGAGGAATAAAAACATAAGCACACTTGCTAGATGCTGGGATTCAGCACACCAATGTGTGGGCAACCTTGTCGTTGTGGGAGCCGGATGGCTTACTGCTTTGGTGTTTAATCTGTGCAGTTTTTATCTAGTGTTACAAATCCTTATAAGGCTTAATATATTTCACTACAAAAAAAAAACCCCAAAAAAACGCAGGAAGTTTGTGATCCACCTTGGGAGAAAGGTCTTGGCTTTAATACTACGTCCACAAAAGCAGACCTCTGTGATCATGCAGCATATCGTAGGAATTGGCAGCTAGGACAATGTCCTATGTGGACCTTGAATTTGACCCAGGCTAAGCAAAGAGCAGCCTTTTAAAATGAAATGCAGTGCAATAGAATAGAATAGAATAGAATAGAATAGAATAGAATAGAATAGAATAGAATAGAATAGAATAGAATAGAATAGATGGAAGGGACCTGCAAAAATGTTCAAGTACAACTGCCTGACCACTAATGTTTAGAGACTATTTGAAGTAACCCTGCCTATGTTCTTAAAGGGCTCCCATCATTGCTGTACTGAGTGAATAGTTTATATCTTAAACCAGATTTTTCTGTCCCTTCCCAAACACTGAGTAGTATCTAAGGCTCTAACTCAAGTTCCCCTGAAAGTTCTGTCTACTCTTTGAATCCTGAACTCAGTGTGACTTTGTACCAGAGACTCACCTGTCTCATTGTATCGTAAGATGTTTCTGCTCCAAAACTGGATTTCTGTGAGCTCCAGCGATATGGGTGGAGTTAGACTGGGAATTCAAGGCTGGGTTAGTGCAACCCACTGATAGACTTGAGCCCAAAGCAGAAGCAATCACAATCTGTGACCTAATCACAGACCTGTATGGAACAAGCTTGTGGTCTCACTCCAAGTCCTCTCAGGAATGACAACCCATTACCCATGTCTTTCTGCATTGCCTGTTCCTCTCTAGACATTTTTCAAGGGCTGAATTGATGAAATGGTGACCAAAACTATGTGCTCCCTATCATATTTGCTCTCCCTTTGGAAGGGCTGAAGCAATTACCACTCCATTTTAGTCCCATAAATATAAACTCTAATGGGAATATGAGAGAGATGTCATTGCAGGCAGAGATGTCATTATCTCATTGCACAGGTTCCTCTGTCCCTCTCAGCTCTTCCTTTCTTCCTTGTGCAAAGCTTCAAGGGCCCTGGATTTTACCAGGAGCTCTGAATCTTGACCCTCAGTGCTTTGCTGACATTGAGAATCCACCCTTGCTTTCTTCCATACAGGTCAGAAATCTCTGATTCCTGGTGTCAGTGCGTCAAGAGACAGCATGGACAAGTCCCTCCACTTCTCTGCATCTGAACATGTCTCATGCTGCCTTTCAGACTATCAATCTGTATGTTTTTACTCCTGCTTAGGGCAGACAGGGGAGCATCTGCACGTGCAGGTGGTTTGCCAAAGCTGGGCAGATGCTTCAGCCTGCTCTGAGGTGACCAGAATTAGCAAGGCCTGTGAGGAAGTGGGATCTGAGCAGGGAAAGTTGAAATAAACCTCAAAAAATACTCCCTCATGTATCTCATGAATCTTACCTCTGTATGTGCACTGGTACAGAGCCGATGATGGTACAGAGTAGCAGTGTGCATAAAATCTCTTCTCTCCATGGCTTTTAAATCCTGCTAGGCTGCCTGCGTGATTTGATGCCATATGCATATCAGTAGGCTGGGTATTGAGTCCTGGCACTGAGTTCTTAGCTGAGTTCTTGCAGAGGTATTTGACATATTTCTTACTGTGAAATACTTAGCCTGTTTCCTGCAGAAATACGTTTCTGCCACAGTTTAATACAGTGGCAGTGATAATGGCGAGATATGATTGAAGGTTCTGTAGGAAAAGCCATGTGGTTTTTGTCCAGCTGAAAAATGTGTACATGATGGAGATGCCTTCAACGCTCGGAACAAGAGCTAATTTTTCTGTATAGGAAGCAGATTTGGCTCCACCTGCTGGTTTCAGGCCAAGCTGCTGTTCTGGGAAAAATTCTGAAACACTCGATTAAAATTTAAATAAAATTATGAACAGATAAAAATTCTGTTCTTTGGAGTGAGATAGCAGGTTTTCTGGACACAAAATAAAATTAAAATTAAAAATAAATTTAACAAATTAAAAAAAAAAAGGAAGTAAAAGAACAGAAAGGTAACTGCCTTTTTTTTTAGCTAAAGATAAATTAAATTCTTCTTAGAGGCATTAATAACTTCAGGGATTTATGAGAGGAATGAAAGGTGAAATTTTCTGTGAATGAATGTCTGTTTTGAATGGCCTGTTTATCTGTAGTCAAACTCCTTGTTAAAGATTCAGTGACATTCTAGCTTTTGGGTGGATAAGCTAAATATATCCGTTCTCAATTATGTTGTAAAGTCAACTGCTCTCTGAAAGCTTATTACAATTTCTAGGGCTTGTGAAAATGATGATTATGGTGATTGCTATCCAAATGCCTTTCAATTTACTAATAAAACAGTGTGATAAGTTTCTCGTGCTGTAGCCATCTGTTCAACACTGACAGATGAGTCTGAGAGTTCTACTTCTGTTTGGGTTTTGCTTTTTTTATAACAACTTTCAAGATCTGTGTAAATTCTAATGATGTATTTTCCCATCCATTTTTTTTCTCCAGCTTCTGTGGGACAAAGAACGGTGTTAAAAGAAAAAAAGTCTTACATGCAAAGAAGACCAATTTCAAGATTGTGGATTCAGATTCTTGGTCTGTCACAGATTTCCTATGGGATTTTATTGAGGAATTGGAGACTGTCATATTTGTCGCTAATAGTGACCCATGTCTGCTTTAGAAGGAATTTTCTGGAAAGCATTGCCTACAACTGTGTCTCTGTGCACTTGTTTTTAACAGAGATGCAAGTATTAGTGAATGTTATAAGGAGCATGGTAGGGTTGACAGCAGCAACAGCACATGCCTGTTCTTCTTTGCATAACGATGAAGTGACTTCAGGCAGTAATTTAAGAAAAAGAGCACCAGATTTTCAGGAATGGACACTTCTCTATTGCCAAGCCCGGATATGAACTTTCTGTTGCTAAATCGAGGACAGGCTCTTTCTTTCTAAAGAGTCCTTTCCTTTCATTTTTGCTTTTACACCTTCTTTTAAATAAGGGCTACCAAGTCATTCCTGCATAGTTCTTCGGCATGACACCTGATTACATCTTCAGTAGCATATATATTTTATTTGGACAAATTTAATTGAGTGCAATATTTTTGAATGTATGAGATAATAAAGTATTTAGCCTTGTTTATTTTAAAGGCCTGTGGTAGGAACTGTAAGTAGTTGGATAATTTTTTTCTTAAATTTGATATGCTGTCTTGGAAAGAAAGACACGGGTTTACCAGGTAGCTATAAGAACTCTCACTCTCTTAGGTGTGAAATTCATATGTCCCCAGAATTCTCTCTTGGCTCCTTGTCAATGTCTGATGTGTATCCTGGAAGAGAAGTGTCTTTCATTTAATGGCTTTTATGGGCGTTGCTTCCTTGGATATGTCTGATTGCTTCTTGAATCCACACACACTTTTAGCTTCTGCAACACTGTTTGGCAAACTGTGTTTCACAGCTTAACTCAGGCCACAGAACCATAGAACCATAGAATGCTTTTGGCTGGAAAGGACCTTAAAGTTCATCTTGTTTTAAACTCCCTGCCATGGACAGGGACGTTCTCTAGACCAGGTTTCCTAGAGCCCCATCCAACCTGGCCTTGAAAACTTCCAGTCACGGAGCATACACAGTGTCTGTGGGAAACCTGTTCCAGTGTCTCACCGTATTCAAAGTAAAAAATTTCTTCCAAACAGCCAATCTAAATCTACCTTTTTTCAGTTTAAACCTATTATCCCTCATCCTATCATTATACTCCCTGATAAAATGCCCCTACCCATCTTTCCTGTAAGGTCTGCTTTAGGATTGGAAAGTTGCTATAAGGTCTCCCCACATCTTTCTTTTCTCTAGGCTAAAGATCTGCCTCTTTTATTTTTTCCTTTGTTACCTTCAAATAATGTCAGTAGAATTGTCATTGCTCATATAAAAGCACCATGTAATATTTATATACAGGGTATTTGTTATTGATAATCATAATAGTTTTAGAGCACAGGTTTGGGTATTATCTTGGCCTCTTACTTCATTTCCTGTAAAGAAAGAGTTAGTAAAAGAGTAAATAATGGTGACAGGTGGAAGACAGGTTTTCAAAGGCTTGTTTGCCATGACTTGTATCTGCAGAACTCTGTGAATTCTGCAAATTTCCCAGGGCTATGTCAGTGAAATAACTTACACTGACTTTCCCTCTAACACATAGCAACACTTTTTGAACAGCACCCACAAATTCTCTGAAGTACTCTCTGTGTTTTATTTTAATCACATGATATATACCAGACACTGAGTCATCATTTTGTAAAGCACATAAAATGGTATTCAATCTTTATGCTTCTCTAGCTGTACAGCTTTACAGATTATTGTTTTACTGGTTCTTGGGTGATTATCTTACCCATGCAATATTACACTGCATAAAACTGTTTCTCGTTATAGGAAATTGAGTTTGGATTGTGATTCATATTTGCAATTATTGTCTAAATCCTTTCAATGACTCAAAATGACACAGCTAGTAAAAAAAGCCAAACCAGTCTTCATGGATAACATATTTGCCCCTTGCCTGAATTTTTAATGATCTGTATTAGCATGGTAGTCTTGTGAGTAAAATCTCTCTGGAATTTATTCATATTTCTGTCTTCTCTGTGGTCATATAAATTGTGACCATAAATTCAGCTGTGAAAGATCTGTACAAAGTACCATCTGACACAGGGATGTCTGTGGCATTCAACATAGCTGGGATTTAATGCACTAACATTTCACCTTAAGGACTTTTGTCAAATCCCTTTAGTGTCTCAGTCCAACTTCTCAGCAGACACATCTGTCCATTCTAAAGAATGGAGACAGTCCTCTGTCAAACAGTTTGAGTCACAGCCCAAGATGACAGCTTATCCATGTCTCAGCAATGGGAAAGACAAATAAACTTAGAACTGTAGAATCATTAAGGTTGAAAAAGGCCTCCAAGACTATTGAGTCCAAACTTTGAACACCTAAACCAACTAAACCATAGCATTAAGTGCCTCTCCTTGGCAGCTGTCAGTGAAGTGTGAAAAAGTTCTCTGCCTGTGCAGTTATGCATTTTCGGGGGTCTTCACTTATGTTAGGACTTCAGTCAAAACTGTTCTTTCTCATACACCATCAAGCCTTGTGTGGAAGCTGCTACCTTTCTACAAAGACATCCTACTCAGTGCAGTGCAGTTCAGAGCCATCAGAGTGGGCGTAGTTATAGACGTGGCACTGAGATCCTAAGCTGTGCCTGCAGACCCTCAGTCACTAGCATGAGCAAGGAGGAGGAAAGCAGTTTGACAATCCAGCACAGTCTCTTGATTGCTGGATCTCTCAGAAGAGGGGAGGAAAAGATAATCTACTCATATTTCTGTAATGTAAAGGCCTTGTTCTATAGCTTTGCTGATCAGTCTGGCACTCTTCCAGCTTTTGGATGAGCACAAACATTGCAGAGAGTTTCAATACTGCCCTATCAGAGAACTTTTCTTCCAATCTGTCCCAACTGGAGCCTTAAAAGAGATTTTTCCCTCCAGGAAAAGAATAATGGTGTCACCTCTGCTGGCCTTGTTGACCTCACAAGATAAGAACACCTTTTATCAGTAACTGCTTCTCCATGGGAAACCACCTCATTTCATCATAGAGAGAAAATTAAAAATCTGGGCACTGATTTGTTTTGGTCTGCTGCTCTTCTTCACCCTTTCCATAGATCAGCATAGCACAGCTGGAAAGAGACTCTAATAAGCTTCAAGTGGTGTATGTGAGCTTGGTTTAGTGTTAAAAGCATTTGGAGCTCTGTACTTGCTGTGAAAGATGTGTAAATTCAGAATGGTATTTCCCTCTGGCAGGAGAGGATGACACTGGAGAACTGCACTAGATCCTGAGAACTTGACCAAACTGCTTTTGTACAAAGTGTCCTGACTTACAGGAATATCTTCACAAAAGGGAACCCGATCTTGAACTGAAGGCTTCAGTGGCTTAAATAATCATCTCTTCATAATCTGTTCCAGTGAAGTAAAACTGTTCTTGAAAAAAAAAAAAGTCATAAATCTCATGGGAACAGAATGACCTTAGGCTTGTAATGGTGATCTTTTCAGTACGAGGATTTAGAAGCAATTTTTCTAGATAGTGTGAATATATTAAAAATATATTATGTTTTATTGCATATAGAATTTCTAATGTCTGAGACTTGGGTGAAAACCTATCCCAGTTTCAAATTAAACTGTGAGATAAAACTGCATATTCATTTATTTCTTATTTATTTTCATACATGTCCTTTCCTTCCATCCCCCACAGTGGGGAGATGCGAAATTTTGCTGGTTACAGATCCATCTCACTAGGCATTTCTCCAGTGCTTGGACTGTTTCTATGCAGAAATAGGCTCTGACCACTGAGAAATATTCATACTTAAGCTTGGAGGAACACACCACAGTTCTATCAATAATGTGACTATTTAAATATTTGATTATTTTGTAGTACAGGTGACATTGAACATACAAAGTCAACACTTTGGATAAGGCATAAAAATCAATACATGAGGTCCAAAGGGGTTTATAAAGTAAGCCTATATCACAGGTCTGTCTAAGAAGTTATGATCTGGTTGCACGGAATGATACTCCTTAAGCAAAAGAGAAATACAAAAGCAAGATTTGAAGTGCATAGCAACTAATTGAGAAAATAGCAAGTATTATCAATATTTTTTAATAAGGTTCATTGACCTGTAATACATATTTAGCATGATGTATTCAGTTATAGATTTTATGCTTTCATAGCAGTTCTTTATCATGAGAAACAATGCCTCTGCTGGGTCATGCAACAGTTGGGTACCACACTTGTCACTCTTTTCTTCCACTCACTCAGCCATGCTTAGCATATGCATGACTCAGTGTATGGACTGTCTAAAGCATGCTGTCTTTTATACCTGTGATTTAGCAGGACGAGTGGCAGCTTTCTTGAATTCAACCTGTGTGAGTGACAACTTTACTTCACAAGGTGACATTTACTTGATCTGATTTCTTTTGTAACCATGTCCTTGTAGCTATTTCCCCATCTTTTTCTTTCACCTTCCCATAAAACAACTTTTACACCTGCTGTCCAGCCATAGTGGAGATGTGTGAATGGATAACAGCAGTGAAAGAAGCCTCCACCATTCACTCCATGCTTTGAGCAGATGCAGGGTAACCAGCTGTATGAATCCACACTCAGGCTACTGATTATGGTGTCTCTGTTATAAACTGTTTGCACATTATCTCAAGCGGCTCTGTCCTCAGTCTCAGATTGCCCCTGCTACCCAACCAAACCAATGGAAAAAAAAAGACTCTTCTGCAATCTGCTCTTTCATTCCTTTAGTTCCGAAATCCATCGACAGGTATAGCACCTGCTGCTGTTTGGGCTTGGCCCACTCCTGTGGGCTGTCGTACAAGTTTCATAAGTAGAAATGTTTATATCTGTAAAAATGTGCATAGTTTGTGCATGGTTTATAATAAATAAGACAGAGCAAGAAATGCATTACAGTGCGTAACAGCTGCTTTCACTCTAATGCGTTGTCAAGATGACAAACTGAAAGTTATATTATCTGTCACGCAATCTCAGCAGTAAATCTGTTAGTCATTATGATTACTGAATGCAACTCAAATACAAAGAGAAATGCAGTCAAGAGTAGGGGAGCTCTCAGTGCTTGACCTGATGTCAGATATTGGGCTTATATGTATTTTAGGTTTCATTTTTTCTATAACACAGAAGTTTGCCACAGAAAAGACTGTAAAAATGCAAAAATGCATATACTGGCTTTTTGTAGAAGGGGCAGGGTAGTAGAGGCTTTTTTTTTTTCAATATTCAGATACATTAAATTTATTTTAATTGAGTAAATGAGAACTCATTATGCACTCTGTCTATCATACCTAGAGCCTCATATCTATTCTGTAAGGGTATCCTGGAAGGTATGCAGGGTTTCCCCTTTCTGCTCTGTGCTGTAACCTTCTTCCACCTCTTTTTATCCCTTGTAAATCTGCCTTCCCCCTGGTACAAAGCAGATCCTGGACCTGTTCCCACAGTGGCGGTGCTGAGTTGGCTTCCATGCATCATAGATGGCAGAGTACAGCTACACTCGTCAATCCCTCTCATAGACTCTCAAATTCTTCTCAGTCTGCCCACCTTCTCCTGCAGATCAGCCAGCAAACAGAACAATGCATCAATCTGGCCACACATCCCATGCAATCACTTTCCACCTCCAGGAATATTCCTTCATACATCCCACAACCAGGTGGGATGAAAATACAAAGTCAACATTGGATGGTCACAGGCTTGAACAGCAGCTCTGTGTGGCTGCTTTGGTTCTGCTGGTTGCTAAAAGTTCAGGAGAGGCAGAGGACACTGCCTGGGTGGTCACTAATTCTGCTGGCAGCTACTGCCCACTGCTGGGTGCCTGCCCACTGCAAAATAGATGTGCTTGCCTGTTGCAGTCAGCTGGGCTGATTGTTTTAGCCTGATCAAATATCCCATGCTGCTGGTGCAGGCTCTGCCTCTTGCTGTTTCTTCCAATCAGTGGATCTCATTTGCTCAGGGAGTGCCCCATCTTCAGTCAAGCCTTTCCTTGTGCACAAATATCCTCATGTATCCTCTTGCTGCTGCTGCTTGCTTCTTCTGTTGCTGGTGCTGCTCTCACTGCTATGGAGTCTCTTGCAATCAGCTGGGCTGATAGTTTTACAGATGTGTGTTCTTTCATTACATAGGTATATTCAGCTCCTCAGTTCCATAGATTCTCTTGAGATTCAAGACCAGAAATTCAAAGCAAACATGGAACCAGATCCACTGTTCTTGCCCCAATGACTCAAAAAACTCTGTATTCATAAGTGTATTCATAAGTGGCACATTCTGAATTTCCTTTAATGACAGGTTTTTCTGAAAACTGTACCTAGATTGACTTCAGGAACATCAGCAATTTTGTTTCAGCCTGCAGTTTGCTCAGAGCTGCATTACATTTCTAGGCAGAAAATGCCTAATGCCAAACACAATCTGTTTCACCCAGGTTAGCATTTCCTAAGTAGTCAAAGCAATGACAATGATATTGTAATTGTAAGCACCAAGTGAATATGCTGGGTGAGGATTGCATAAGGCTCAAGCGAATTTATTACACTTGTAAAACAAACAAAGGCAACAAAGTCATCTTATTAAGATTACTGTATCTTTGCCATGGATATGTGTTGGATCTGATGAAACATCTAAGTCTATGTACATGAGCAAAACAGATAATTCAGCAGTAATTACATCTTATGCAGAGTATATAGTGGGAGGTGGAGGATAAACTGCTTGTGAATCAATAAACCATGAGGCTGAAGGCTGAGTTATTTATTGCTTTATGACCCACAGCTCCAAGTTTACTTCACATCTAATGCAATTATACCTTCTGGATTATACTTCATTTAAGAGGGAAGGAAAATACATCATTTCATCTGAGGAAACCTGCTGTCTTCATATTAATAATACATCTAGGAGCTAGATACTGGTTTGCAGCTGGGTACCTTTTGGTGAGATGTGACATTCAAAATCTAATGTGCTGTCTGCTTGACTTCATCTTAAAAACCCCTAACAAGGTACACTGCAAAAAAGTTGCAGAGCAAACCTACTAGACTCCTTCCAATCATGTTATCAACCTTGACCTGTGCTGATTTAAAACACCATGGAACAACATTACTCACTCAAACAGCAACCATGTAGCTTGCAAGAGCTAGTGGCCTGTTCAACCTGTGAGAGATACAAAGGGCAAAACGCAGGACTTCAATAGCAGACACTAGATAAATATGTGGCAAGCATCCTATTTTCTGGAGTGTATCTGAAGCACATGTGCCCTGGAGCACTTTTCAGATGACTTGTATCCAACTGTTTCAACTTGAATCTTCAAGTCTGGCAAGACCATACTGGATAAGAAAACGGTTGTGTGTGAAGGGGAAAACTTCCAGCTAGCTCCACTGAGCAGTAAATATGTTGGGATTGATGAGTTTGGGCTTTATTCCTTTTACTCTGTTTTTCTCCGGGATAATTGCCCAAGAGCACACAGAGGACACTCCTCTTGAGCATACAGGTGACTTGCTTTGGGATTAACTGAGATGCAGGAAGAACATGCCTCTGCTACAGGAGGGTGAAAAGAGTGGTGGTATTCAAGGTCATGCCACCCAGGGTCAGAGTCTCATAATGGACCCTAATCACATTCCTTCTCTATGATGCCCTGTGCAGCAGTTGTGTCACAGTTGTCTCTTCTTAAGCCAGAGTCCAGGGAACATTTATTCTTAATACTGTAAGAAAAGATCATTAGCAGAGTACTCAAATTCTTAGCTAAATCACTCTGATTCTCATGAGGGTAATTCATTTCAGTGAAAATGTTTCCTTGTAGCAATAAAAAAATTATCCTCCTTCCTTCATAAGTACAACCCTTCAGTTGTGTCTCTATAAATCTTTCATTTGATTTGTGACCTGTCAGGGAGTATCATTTCCCTCACTGATAGCTTAAACCTACCAAGTGCTAAAAGTTTTCTTGCAAAGTGATAAAGCCACACACAGTTTCACTCTGATGGTTTTTTCCTGACCATGTAGATTCCCCAAGATGTCCCAAAGAAGGATAAACTCTGTAGAGTACATCAAGATGTCACCATTGTCCAGTGGTAATCATGTCAGCATCATCTAAATAACTACTCAGTGATGATCAGTTTGTTTTCCAATTTTCCTTTCAATTTGCTTATTGGGAAGGCTTTGCTAAATATTTTCAAATTGCAAAACTTTGTAAAACTCAGAAAGTTTCTGTAACAACTATGAATTCATAAGTAAAACCTATTGTGGTTGGATTCCCTCCAGCTCCTGGGAAGATCAAGTCCCATAAATGGAAAAAGTCCATAGAACTTAAGTCTCCAGTGTGAGCATCTCCAAGCCCCATTGTATTCACCTCATTGCCAAACCACAGCCACATTTTGTTTCCAATAGAGAGGGGAGCAGTTGTGTTTGAATGCGGTTGCACAGCAGCCGGTCGTTTTCAAAGTATATGGAATACTCAACTGCCAACAGTTCTTGTGGAGATGAAAAAGGAATCACGAAGACTTAATCCACAGCTATCTGTGGAGCATAATGTGGGATGTAAGTTGATGTTGAGTTCTTTGCCTCACAGTCTTCACAGGTAGTCAGTCATTTCTCTCTAGTCCCTGATCGTCTGGGTCGGTGTGGGGGGAGTGAAGTCTCTCCCATTACGAGTGAAAAGAAGGTTCAGAATCACTTGATGAAGTTGAATAGCCATAAGTCTATGGGACTTGATGATGTGCATCCCAGGGTCCTGAAGGAACTGGAGCTTGCCAAGCCTCTCTTCATCATATTTGAAAAGTCATGGTCATCAGGCAAAGTCCCCAAAGACAGGAAAAAGGGAAGCATCACTCCTATTTTTAAAAAGAAGAGAAAGGAAGATCTGGTGAGCTACAGACTGGTAAGCTTCACCTCTGTGTGTGGGAAGATCATGGAGCAGATCCTCTGAGAAGATATGATAGGGCACATAAAAGACAAGGAGGTGATCCGAGATAGCCATTACAGTTTTACTAAGGGTAAATCATACCTGACCAATCTGGTGGTCTTCTATGGTGGAGTGATAGCATCAGTTGACAAGGGAAGACCAACAGATGTCATCTATCTAGACTTCTGTAAGGCCTTTGATACAGTCCCGCATGACATCCTTATCTCCAAATTAGAGAGACATGGATTTGATGAAGGGACTGTTCAGTGGATAAGGAATTGGCTGGATGGACACAGACCTCTCTAGTTGTGGTCAGTGGCTCTATGTCCAGATGGAGGCTGATGACAAGTGGTGTCCGTCAGGGGTCTCTCTTGGGTCTTGAGACAGGTGCTCTTCAATATCTTCATCAATGACACAGACAGAGAGATCAAGTGCACCCTCAGCAAGTTTGGTGATGACATGAAGTTGAGTGGTGGNAATTAGAGAGACATGGATTTGATGAAGGGACTGTTCAGTGGATAAGGAATTGGCTGGATGGACACAGACCTCTCTAGTTGTGGTCAGTGGCTCTATGTCCAGATGGAGGCTGATGACAAGTGGTGTCCGTCAGGGGTCTCTCTTGGGTCTTGAGACAGGTACTCTTCAATATCTTCATCAATGACACAGACAGAGAGATCAAGTGCACCCTCAGCAAGTTTGGTGATGACATGAAGTTGAGTGGTGGAGCTGACACAACAGAAGGAAGGGATGCCATCCAGAGGGACCTGGACAAACTCAAGAAGTGGGCCCATGAGAACCTTATGAAGTTCAACGAATTCAAGTGCACGATGCTGCAGCTGGGTCAGGGCAACTCCAGATATGAGTACAGACTGGGAAGAGAAGTCATTGAAAGCATCCCATCAGAGAAGGACTTGGGGATTCTTGTGGAGGAGAAGCTGGACATGAGCCAACAGCATGCTTGCAGCCCAGAAGGAGAACTGCATCCTGGGCTGCATCAAGAGAGGAGTGACCAGGAGATTGCAGGAGGTGATTCTACCCCTCTGCTATGCCCCTGTGTGACCCCACCTGTAGTATTATGTTCAGGTCTGGGGTTCTCAACACAAGAAAGATGTGGACCTGTCAGACCAGGGCCAGAAGAGGGCCACAAAGTTAATGAGAGGGCTGGACCACCTCTCCTACACAGACAGCATGGAGAAGAGAAGGCCTCAGGGAAATCACATTACAGCCCTCTAGTACCTTAAAGAGGCCTATAAAAAGGAGGGGAGGGGACTTTTTATATGGGCAGATAGTGACAGAACAATGGGCAATGGTTTTAAACTGAAAGAGGGCATGTTTAGATTAGATATTAGGAAGAAATTCTTTACTTAGAAAGTGGTAGAGCACTGGAACAGGTTGCCCAGAGAAGACATGGGTGCCCACTCCCTGGGCAGGTTTTGGACAGGTGATCTAGTGAGTAGCATCCCTGCCCATGGCAGATGTGTTGGAACTAAGTGATCTTTAAGTCCCTTCCAACAGTAATCATTCTAAGATTCTGTGATTCTATGTTGGGACCCCAACTTAAGGCACCTGTTCAGAGTTCAAGATGTCTTTCAAGATGCCCTGTTTGGCCTGTTAAGAGTATATAATAGATCTTGGTGAAACAGCACCTTCCAGTATTGGGACATCTGTTTTAGTCATTCCTAGCCAGCTTGCCTGTAGATCAATTCCCTTTGCTTCCTCCTCCAAGTAATGCTAAGAAGCTATGAATCAGGCCAAATGTTTCAATGGACAGGACAGACAAGACCTTCTACTCATAATTCTTTTTGGACTAGGGACCCAAACCTTCATAGGCACCCTCAACCCTGCTGCAAACCCTACTCAAGGGCAGCTGGCTGGTAGGAGTTGGCATGGGAAAAACATGACAAAGCCTGTGCCAGTGTTTTGACCACACAATATGAGACAGACCAAGTGAAGTCTGTTTATTTATTCATAGAAGAGAGAAAGAAACAGCTAACAATGGACCCTGGGACCTGAATATAACCTGTGTGAATTGACATAGCCTGCCACAAATATCTCCTCTTATTTTGGGTCATGACACCAGTCAGTGCAGTCTGGCTTCACCAAAAGACTTTCCAGCCCTTCACACCTTGTCAATGTCTTTTAGCCTTGTGTTTATATTGTAGAAGATATTTTTGTTCCCTTTGTCTGAAAATTTAAATTATGTTGTAAGCAGACAATAAGAACACAATAGGAACACTGTAGTCACATTTCAAGCAAATATGCAAGAAATGTACCAGGATTTTTCTTCTGTATGTTTTTTTTTACATATTACATTACTTATAGTCAAGCATTACATTTGAAAAATACTTAGGATAGCTGCTGTCATGCTGTACTGAGGAATGGCAAGCATTTTGTTAATACAGAAGACTGCCTCTCTCTGAGTAATGTCACTGATTTTACCCTACAAGCAGCAGGAAGGTGTTTCTTAAACATTCGAACTGCAAATATTGCAGAGCAAGAGGAGGTGTTTAAAATGGATAGCTTCATTTCCTCACCTGAGTTGTTTGTTATGTATGTCACTGGACTCCCAGGTAGGGAAGACAATTGGTGAGATTGTGAGATTGGATCCATCTAGTTCAATTTTTAGGAATCAGGTAAAGGGAATTTATCCTTGGGGCTGCAGAGGAAGGTACAAAACATTTTGTGCCTTGACATGTAGTATATGAGATTGCCTGTATTAACAGGTGGTCTGTGCCACTGAAGCCACAGACTTCTCCATTTCTGCCTTGGTGCTGTAGCAATGTTTCTAGTCCTGCTGCAGGTTCTCATTTAAAATTTCATTTTACAAATTTATTTTTTTATTATTTTATTATTTTTATTTTGCTATTCCTATGTGCAGGGCAGAAGAATCTTTTCAGCCTGAATTATAATACAATGACAACAGACTATAACTCTGCATTTTTAACATGACATAATTATGTTAAGTTTAGTGGTGCTATTATGGTTAAATTATTTAGTTCAATGCCTGAAGTCAACAATGTCTACTCATTGCCATTAAAATGGGGAATAACTCAAGAACAGCTTATGGTGCCACAAGTAAATAAAGTCATTTGCTACAAGTTGTTTTTCATCTCTGCGGAGACAGTAGTCTGAGAGCAGAAGATTTTTAGGGGCAGAGGGCAGCAGGAAAAGCACGGAGATGAAAATAAATCTCATCAGGTTTAAAGAATGATTTGCTGGAAATAAGATACAATTTTTTTTTCACCTGGTACATTCAACCTCTCTCATTCCAGCTCGCTGGGTTCAATGTAACTGTGTTCAAATGCAAGAAATATTTACTTCACACAGCATAAGTCAGGGTGCCAGTTGCAGCATATATTTGTTCCTCCTTTTGATCAGCATTTTGGAGATAAGGAAGTGACTGTGCTACGGCTAAATCTGAAGCAGCACACAACTCTGTGATTTATATCACCTGATGTGAAGTTGTGTACACCGGTTGAGTGAGTATCGGTAGTATTTCAGAAGCGTCAGAGTACTTCTGAACTTCAGTTTGTGGACAGGATGCAAGTTCATGAATTATGTTGGCCCTTTTAACCATTTTATCCATTGGTTAACAGCCTTTCAAGCTGACTCAGTGTTCTAACTGATAGATGAACCACATGGAGTCTATATTTATTAATTCCAATAACTTGATATTAAAGCCAGCAGACCTGGAGATGATCAGGTATAGCCTGGGAGTGATGGCATTTAATAAAGGCTGTTAGATATTTAGTGAAAATCAGGAAAAGGAAAGAAAAATTAGGGCAATCTTCAAAAATTGTGCAAACAAAAAAGCAAACAGAGATGCTTTTCTGAGTAGATACCAGGATAAATGACTGCAGGGAAAGCATCCAATCTATGTGGTTTTCAATAAAGTCATGGAAGTCACTTCTACATAATTCACATCTCAAAATCAATTCCTGTAGTAAAACTCTAAGGTGGACTTCAAAATAGCTGATTGATTGTAACACTGAGGTAAAATAGAGATATTGTGATATATCCTCTGGTCAGGCTCTTTCTGGTGAGAGATTTGCAGGTTTTTGGTGAGAGGCACAGTCTTGTTTAGGTTCTGGTGTTTTTATTCACTGTTTTCTCTTATAATAAATTCAGAATTCATAGGACTGATCATGTTAGAAGGAGAGTTCTTTCAAAAAAAGACAACAGAAAAATAATGCAAAATTAATTAAACAATCAAACAAGTGTCATCAAAAACTGAAGGAAAATTAGTGAAGGTGTATATTTGTATTTGTGAAAATAAACAAGCTGTGACATATACCTTCTGGCTGGTACAATTTCTGGATTAAATAATCCATTTCTAGATGGAAATGAGATTTTAGAACATTCCTCAGGATATGCATGACCCCTTCAGGGCTTACAGAGCAGAGTTTTGTACTCAGTTTGCCAAAGTAAAAGGTGAGTTAAAAATTGTGTGCTAAATACCTACCATTTTCCTCCAGCTTTTCAGTGGACCTCAAGAGGTGTATTTCTCTGTCCACCACCTATATGAAGATCTCTGAATGACTGAGCTCCCATTCAAGACCCTTTGGAATATGTCTAAAAATCACTGGGTTGCGTATTGGCCTTCAGTTTTTGCACTGTTATGACTGATTTAATATATTACAGGATCAAAGATGATTGTGGAGGACACAGTCCAATTCTTTGCTAAATAAATGTATCTATATTGAAAGGTATAGCAAACACAGGAAGCTTTTAGTAGTGTGATGCCTTACATTGATGTTTAAAACATTCACACACTAAATAGATTCATTGTTCAGGAGATGCTTTCTGCATAGATGATGTACATTGTCTTGATGGTCAATTCTCTCTTTCCTAATAGGTACTTTTATAGACTAGGTTAGACTAGACTAGAATATCGTGAGTTGGAAGGGACCCACAAGGATCCAGCTCCTGTCCCTGAGATATATTCCAGAGAACTCGACATACTGGACTTGCTTCCTTCGATGGTGTTGCAGGCTTCAGTCTCCATGCGAAACAATCATAAACTTGCTGTTTTTATGGAGAGATAGGCATTAATCTCTAGTGCAGGTATTATTTTTAATTTACATGACCAGAACTTGTAGTATTTACCATAACGTTGCCATTTGACAGTATTGGCCAAGATGGTTGCATTCTAAAATGAATCAAATTCAAAGCAATTCAGCTCCAAATCTACCTCCTCCCAGGCACCTTGACTCCCAGGATTATACAAAACCTCAATTTCTGAGGTTTTTTTCCCCTGCACAATGCAGGTATAGTCATCATGAACCCAGGTGGTGTTCATGTCCACAATCACAAGCTGTGACATCACACAGATGGTATCCAGACATTAATGAATTCAGAGCATTTAAGTACATGAGTTGAAAATATGCAGAGAAAGTCACAGTCTTGCCCTAAACTTCTCTCAGTTGGAAAGGCAACACATAACAGTAAAGTGCAGAATAACCAGCACTTTGGAATGCTTCAATAGGCAAGTGACAAAATATCTGTAGAATTTAAGGAACCCATCATCAACAAGAGGAAATGGTTATGCCTTTTCTCTTATGTAGCCATTGCCACTATGAGTATATGGTGCATAGGTAGGGAGAGAAGTGCCTGCTTTGTAATTTGCCCTTGGTTTGGAAAAGTTTCTGAAATGCTTGTAGCCTGATTCTCAGCTGGGAACAATTAGATCATCAGATGTGCATCTGGCAACTTGCACAGTGAATTTTTTTTTCTAACCCATGTCTCTTAGCTGCAGGTAGTACTGCAGAGAGCTTGTGAGAAAGACATAGTTATGATATGAGATACTTAAAAAGATGGTTGAGAACCTAGATCTGGAAATTTAAAAAAAAGAACCAATGAACTAAACAAAAACCCAATAAACCCCAAGCCATCCTAGATGTAAGGTGTACTTCATAGTCTTTATCATCAATAATGAAACATACAGTCTAGCTAACACAGAGCATATGAAAACATTGCCCATGTTATTTTACCTTCAGAGAAAAGGGAGAGAAAGAGAACAAACAGCATAATATGTAGAGTAGAAGGATCCTCTGAAGGCTTTAGCATCCCTGCTCTGTGCCTGGGTCAACACATTTCACTCCTATTCTTTTCTGCTGTGGGTGTGATCCAATATCTTGTTTCCTGTCCATAGCCTAGGACATCACAAATGTGAGCAGTATGTTTAATCTACTTGTAAGTTTGCATTTTTTCCTGCTAGAGCGTGTCCCTGATCTATTCTGATCAAATTTTTACTTTGGTAGGAAACCCAGGTCACAGCTAGCCCTGCTGAAATCCCATTTGCACACTGACCCAAACTGGTAATCTGCATGGTTTAGACAAGGGTGAAAAACCTAGAATCATAGGCTCATAAAATGGCTTGGGTTCAAAGGGAACTTTAAGGTCTTCTAGTTCCAAGTCCTGGAACACTGGTCCCAGTACAGACCCATGAGGGACACCACTTGTCATTGATGTCCATCAGGACTCTGAGTCATTGAGCACCACCCTCTGGATGCAACCATCCAACCCATTTCTAATCCATCCATTTGATCACCCATCAAATACATCTCTCTCCAGTTTAGAGAAAAGAATGTTGTGGAGGCTTATGATGCTTTTGACAGATTAGCTGTAATTTTCAGTTCATTAGTTGAGATTCTCCAATACTTCTTCCTTGTGCTGGGTAAAAACCGTCCCAAACTAAACTAAGGGAGATGTTAGTGTGACTTGAGAAGCATGACAAAAGGACAAAATGCAGCAAAAGGAGAAGCAAACAAGGACAAAGACTTGCTAGAAAGAAAAGAAGGAAAAAAATAAAAGGAACCTGAATTACACTGACAGCTAATTGGAAAAAAAAGTCAAAGGAACTCCCAACTTTAAAAAAACAAAGCTGCCAGTTTAAGCTGAGACACTTCCATCATGAAGACGACTTTCCAAAAAGTCACCTTAGGAATTTCTTTGCCTCACTTTCCTCACTGCCTCCATCAGAACAACTCAATATATTCCCTTGAGGAGTTTGGCAAACTCCAGCTGCTGTAACATGGTTCCATGAAGGACTGTTTTAAATACAGGGTTGTTGAGGTGCTCAGGGTTTGGTTTTCTCTTTCTTTTCCTTTTTTCTTTTTGTGAGGGCATGGAAAGAATCATAATTCATGTAAAACATTTGTTTTAAAATACAGCTTTAGGGAGGAAAAACTCACAGCTTGGTCTAGAAAGTTAATGGATGATTGATCACAAAAAAATTAGTAACAATTACTTTGAAAAATCAAAGTTCCAACTATGTGCTTGCTGACAGCACCCCTAACTAGCAAATAAAACCCCAGTATTGCCATCCATGCAGTTTGGGTGAAAGTGTAAGCAGAAAAAACACAACCCCTCACAAGTGAGCTGTAAAGGAGGATTAATGAATATTCATTGTGTGGACATGTCCAATTTGGTAGCAATACATTGCAGAATTAGTACTTCTCTTCTGAAAGGAGGATTTGGAAGCACTGAGGTAAATAAGAACTGTATGCATTAAAATAGACCTCACTAGAAATGGAAAGGAAAGAAAAAAAATTAAGAACTAGCCATTCAGTGAGTGACACAGAGATTCTGGGAGAGCCAGACAGTAAAGCACCACATAACTAAGTAGTGTCCTAAAAGTTGTGCAATGGGAAGGCAAACTAAGGTATCACAGAAAACTGTTAATTCTGGAATCTTAAAATTTTAATGTGATGAGCTGTATATAATGAAACATCTTTTCAATGAAAAATTACAATACCATATTGCAAAATATTCAATATCCTTTTGTATAAAAATGAAACAGATTCAGCCCTGAAGGTAACATCTTTGGGTAAATTTATGGGACTAAAAAAGGAAAGTGCTCTAGCTGCTGATCACAGTCAGGAAGGAACCTTCCCCCAGGAAACATGCTGAAGTATCATTGCTAAAACCTGGAGGAAAAAAAAGATGGTGACGATTTTTGACACTTTTAAGAACCATCAGGAGACTGAAGTCACTAAAAATCTCAGCTGAAGGATACACTATGCACCTCTAAGGGGCTTTTTTGCTAGAAGATTTATGTGGAGGCCACTTTCAAAGTCTTTTTCATCTCGTTTCTGATATAAAAGACCAGAGAGAGCTGCTTTTCTCATCCATACTTCAGACCTTTGCAGAGTAAGGCCTTGAGTTTTTTCCTAAGTATGGGGCTCTGTAAGGGCTGAATGGACAGATTCATGCAGTCCTCTGCCCCCAGACAGGCTGCATGCCAAACGTCTGCAAAACATTGCCAGTTGTGTGCTCTCTTTGCACACAAATACAACAATATCACTGTGTTATCCTGCAGTTTTGGGAGGGACACTCTCAGGGCTCTGTTAGCTTTCAGGTTCATTTCCTTCCATTTGGCAGATGAAGAACATATTCCAATATGAGGGGGGTTTGTAACAGAAGTAGGATTTAGTTGAACAGTTTTTGTTGGTGGTGCCTTGTGCCTTGTTCTGTTTCTCAGTAGCTTTATGTTTGTACAAAAATATTTCAGCTGGCAAGCATTTCAAATGCAAGTCTTTGAGGCTCTGCTTCAAAACTGCAACAGCCTCTGTCCTCATCTTAGCAGTTCATGACACTTACTGGTTGAAATGCTGTGATGACATGGTAGTTGCTTGGCTTGCTGAGAGAAAGTCACTTTGCCTTTGAAAATTCACCCTTTTACCACTTGACATGGAGGCCATTTCCTTTCAAAATGAAAATGACTGTGTTAATACTTGAAAAGGAGCACACTACTTCTGTATATGTCCTACTAGCAGAAATGAAAGGAAACATTTCTTCTCACCCTAAATGCTAGAGCATTTTTCCTCCTGTGAAGCATGAAGTCATGTCTACTGCTACTGTGCAGAGAGATGCTCTGAAGAGAAGAAAGTAGGATGTTATAGTGTGATTGAAGAATTAAAAAGATGTTGTATGCATAAGATGAAAAACAGCATTGTGGAAAAAATTTATTTCACCAAAACATTTGGCTCCTAGTGAGAAGATTTGTACTTTGTCCTATCCCCTCACTTTTTCTAAAAGAAATATCCAGTTAAGGTCAAGGAGATATTTTGTGTTTTCTAGCTTGCTGAACAAGACATAATTGTTTTGGTTCAGTAGGAGCAGCCCTCTTTCTTAGCCACCTCAGATATTCCAAGGAAAGCTCCCTTTGAGGGTTACTGTCACATTTGTTTTTATGGAGCTTGACTGGATTTGGCATTTCAAAATTAAATGTTTGTTTTCCCCTTCATCCCACCTTCTAAACAATCAATTCTCTTAAAACATGTGGATTTGAAAAGCTCAATTGCTAACTATTAGATATAAGGATATTTTAGATCAAAAAGTAGAAAACTTTCCTTAGCCTCTTATGTCTTCTCTAGTTTTCTTCTCCAGAATGTCTGAATAATTAATGGACTTCAGTAATAAACTGGAAAATGGCACCACATATATTTGGAGAGAGCATAGTGGGGGGGAGACAACTGAGAAGTTTTTGCAATAAAAGTAGAAAGAAGCAGAGCAAGGGAGAGGGAGTTGCAGTCAGAAAGCTCAGAAACCAAACAGAAATTTGTGTTGGGAATCAGGTGTACCTCTTCTTCATTTGTCACTGTCTGAAACTGAATGCAATGTTCAAAAGTTTCAGTTTATTCTATTTAGAGCAGGACAGGTGAGAGAAGAAAGGAAAAGGAAATTGGGGTTGGATTCACCTTGGCAAAATCTTTAGGTTTTGGGGTTTTTTTTCTCTATCCTCTGTCCATTGCAGAGGATAGAGTGAGAGAGTTAGCTTCAGCTGTTGACNATGAGAGAGTGGCTTTAGTGGGTACCTGGCATCTGGCCATGGTCAACCCACTACGCTGTTAAAAGCCATTGGCCTCCAGAAAATAGAATAAGTTGTCAGGGGAGAGTTATTCATCACCTGTGGAAGCTGTTTATTTATAGTATTTTTGCAAACCAGACCTCAATGTCCATTCTTTAGGAGACCAGTTAGCTTCAGCTGTTGACAGAACAGACAGAATACACAATAAAGTTTTAAAGCCCAGCAGTATCTTCAGGAAACTGGGGCGTCATATGGTTTAGTCTCTTGTTTCTGGGGTGGGAGTAACAGATAGGGGGTTTTGCTGTATATAGGCAATTCTTTCTATTTCAGTCTTTCTCCTGGAAGAGATTAGTTAAAATATTCAGGTTAACTGCAGCTGCCAAGATGGAGTAATGGTTAAATATAATTTTTTTTTTCCTAGAGTTTCCAAACAAGGACAGAAGAGGTTTTTAATGTTTTCACAGTCCTTTCTGTATTGATCAAGGGCTGCTCTGGAGTGCTGGGTTTTTTTCAGTTTTATGTTCACTGTGCTGAGGAGAGAAACATGGTCAACACTGGCATAGTTAAAGCAAAATAAGCCTCTTTATCTAAGCTAGAATCATTTTATCATGGAATCATAGAGTGGTTTGTGTTCAAAGGGACCTTAAAGATCATGGGACACTGGAGTGGTGCAATTATGGAGGCTGGAATTTTAGATATACTCAGGTCCCTACGAATTCAAGTAAAAATCCAATAATATTTTTTAGAAATGCGGTTTTTTAATGGCATTTTGGCTCAGAGCCATTTGTGGCATGCACAGCACAATGCAAACTGCCTTCACGCCTAGTTGCAGGAACTGGTATGACACATTTCGAGAGTATGTTCCTGGTTACAGGAAAATGTCAGGAAGTCAGCTGACATTCCTTGCGTGGTGATCCTGTTCATGAATGGATGAGGGAGAGATAGTGTGACATTCCCTATCTAGAAGTCTTGAACAAGGTTGAGTGTAACAGAAAGAGGATGAGAAAGTGGTTCTTATGCACTGTGCCAACACATGGCTTTCACTTTGAGTAGCACTGTAATTCAGTGCCTCTGGAAGCCTCCTCTAAGGGTGCATAGTGCCATGTTGAAGTTCCAGGACAAGCGGTGGGAACAGAGGTGGTGTTGCAAGTGAAATTGCAGGCTGAAATGTGGCCTTGTGATGATTTTCTTGCTTAGTTGTTTTTTTGAAGTTTGGGGGTTTTTTTCTTACTGTCTTCAGCTCTGGACAGATACATAACTTTGCTAAAAAGTGCACTTTTTCCTTCAGAGAAGATGATCCTTTTAATTAGTACTGAGGTGATTTTTAGAAGGTTGGTTTTTTCTTTAATTTCTTCTCACTCTTATGGCTTAAAAAAAATTAATAATTTCAAGTCTTATCCGTATCTAAGAAATTTTACAAAGGTCTTATTATTTACCAAAACAAAAATCTACAATATTGTCATCTCCTGCTGCTTTAGAGAAAGTGCAGTGACAAAGTGGGTCAGCTATTATCTCCAGGCATATCTGGGTCTACCTCATTAATAGCAGTTTTTCTTCAGTGTATATCTGATCATCTAGACTCTGCCTAGTGTTAAAGATAATATTTCTTCCTTAATAACTCTGAAGACTTCTAACCAAGTCCAAAACCTACAGTACATTGTAGGAATCCCTAACAGGATCTCTTCTACTGCCTGTCTCTAGAAGTGATCTTGACCCAAACCTCTTTGGGTTATTATTCCCATTGTTTTCCTTCCCACCTCTCTTTGCCTTTTCTTTATTCACTGTTGCCTTTCAGCTGCTTACGTTTTCTCCAGATGTATTTTAAGATCAGACATGGAGAGTCTCTACCTAACATCTCCTGAGTATGTGTTTAAAGATTTTCTTGCTCCTCTCAGCCTTTGCATTAAGAGACTGGAATCTGAGATCAAGATAGTCTGTTGGCACGAGTACATGCAAGATGACTTCTATATGTAAAAGAAATTAACAGTTATATGTTAGTCCTCCTGATTATCTTGTGAGGTGTATTTTAGAAGAAAAAACTTTCTTTCCTACATATCCACAAGTCCCATGAGATTCCACAAGTAAAAAATTTAGATGGAAGTGTTTCATTGTATGTTAGGAATATTATTGTGCTTTAATTCCTCTTTATTACATTAGTACTCATAAACTATTTGGGAAACTAGACCCCTATGGTATAAAGTGGGAAGATGGTTCATCCCTTGGAGAACTTATACTCCATCGAAGATGCCATCCAGACTGACAGACTCTTTTGTAAAAAGAAATCATCACAATCTGTAGACATACATCTTTGTTTCCAGTGGAACAACATTTGTCACTTAACTGGCTAGCAGAAATGAGGTGGTACATTCATTTGTAGCAAACTTTTTCCCTCCTAAAACTGACAGAGAAAATCTGAATCTACGTGGCATGTAAGGAGTGCAAAGGCTGGCTAATTTTGTGGCACGTGGCATTGTCCCTGCACTGCCAGTTCGTGTGAGAATAGGACATGTACAAATGAAGGCAAAGCAAGGATACTGTCTCTGCTGAAGCTGCCCTGCCTGTCAAGATCAGCAGCTGAAATTTCCACCTAAGCTGTATGAACCCAACAGAATCCATCTGCTGAACCATCTGTGTGATGAATCACAAAAACTACAGTCCATCTGTTGTTTCACTGCCACAAAGTTTGCCAGCTTCACCCTCACTCCATTATTTGAATATTTTTCTTTCCCTGTGGGCCTCTTCTGTGCTCTTGTTTCTCTCCTTGTCTGTATCTTTTGGGTTTGGTTTGGTTTTGTTTTAATACATTGCCTTTACAGTCTCTGAACTGTAAAGAAGGAGGAGGTTATATTCCTACTACCCTCCAGTTAACCAGGAACAGTTTTGCCCAGGGCAAAATATAGATCTGTTATGTGTATATCATCATGGCCTATCTCCAGCTGCTCAGTATCAGCACAGCTCATTTCAGGCAAGAGATCAGGGATGTTTCACACTCCTTAAGATTCTCCCCAGTATTTGGGCTGTCACATAGAACTATTAGAAGTTTAGGTTGTGGCTTGAATTTTCTTCACTCTTGAGGGAAGTATTTTACACGTATTATTTACCCCTCAGCTTGAAAATTCAACCTTGCTTTTAGTGTCTTAAAAAAAAAAAAAAAGAGAGAGAGACATGCCCAGTTGTATCTTTCCTCACACCTATCTTATAGTTGGGGAAGGCTTAGCTGAAGATTTTTCACCAGAGCTTTGGCTGGTATCAGCCATGGTACAGTGCTGAGAGAGCGGGGATGGGCAGGAGAGGTGGCTGCAGAATAGCAGGCTGATTTCTGTATGACAGAAAAAATGAAGGCATACTCTCTTTTACAGTCCTCACAGTTCAACTGAGCAGATTTTCCCTATTTGCCCTCAGCTTAGATGTTTAACAAGGAACAAGAGTAGAATTTGGTCCTGTGTAAAAACATAGAAAAAAGAGGAGAAGGAAACCTCCATCATGTGTCACAGATTTGGAATGCAAATCTGGTGTTCAAGCAGACATAAGGACAACAATATTTAAGAGCTTGGCTGTAGTCAGCAGGTTTCTGTGGTGTCAGCATTGACATTGACTCAGCCCAGGTTGGGAATGCAGTGTTGGATGCCCTGGATACCATTCAAGGAAAACATGGTTTGCAGCAGGCACACATTTGTCCCATCTTTCTGCAGTACTTATTCCATCTATCTCCCTGCACTCTAAACTATGTATAGTAGTCTTACAGAGCCATTCAGAACAGCGTGAGAGTGGGGGATATGCACACATTACTGAACCTCCTCTGCAGTGCATGTAGGATGATTAAAGGGTGGGGGAAGCACATTTTTATAAAGGTCTGATCTGGAATACCTCATCACAGTATCTGTCCCACACAAGTGTAGACTAGCTACCTAGTGCTAAACCACGATACAGCAAGGCTGCCTTGAGAGGTGGTCTATGCTCCAAGCCTATTAGTGTTTAAGAGACATTTGGACAATGCCCTTAACAGTATGATTTAGGTTTTAGTCAGCCCTGCAGTGGTCACAGGTTGGACTAGATGGTCATTTTAGGTCCCTTTCAACTCTTCTGTTCTATTCCACTCTTTATAGCCTGCATTCACTGAACAGAGATGTTTAGATCAGCTGTTAGGTTTCAGTTCTGCATCCCACTTGTCCTGAATTTCCCTTTTTCTCTAGATTTTAGAGGGACTAGAGACACTGATCTCTTAATTTAGGCATGACTGAAAAAAAAAGCTGACTGAATCACTCCCCCATACACATCCTTGCTTTGCCTTGCTCTGGGTTTGAAGTGATGAGAAATTCACTATCCACCACCTCTAGGAGATGTTCAAGTTATTAACTATTCCATTAAAATAAAGAAAAAGGCAACAACCTATGCCTTTAATTTCAGATTTGCTACTATTTAGCTTCAAATTCCAACCAGTGGATCCCGTTACACTTTTATCTGCTAGATTAAAGGACTTCCTCCTAACACTTATCCTTTTGTATAGGAATTTATGTTCCTGCGCTTGGGAACATCAGAGATTAAAATCAGAACATAAAGAGCACTGCACACCATTGTACTTTGCTTAGGAGAGGGTAGACTTATAAAGTACCCAGGCTAATGTGACCACTTTTCACAAGGAAAGAGCCAATAAGAGTGATCTCCTCTCTTGGCAAACAAATTGGAGAAACGGCAGCAGCAAAGTGGGCCTGGGAAACAGTGATTTCTCGGCATTTATTAAACGACTGTGTCCCTGCTCTATCACACACCATTCATTTTCAGACAACACTTGCTCAGTAGTTTATCCAAGGTAAGAACAAGTGCATTCAAGAGAATAGTTAATGGAATTATATAGTACAAAAGGGACATTACACGTAAACAATGACCAAAGAAGCCAAGAAATAGGATCATGCATGGATGAAGAAAGTGAATAAAAAGCAGAAAGATTGGGATATGTTTTTGAGCCCATGGATCTAGTCCAATTTTTGGAGGTATTATTCTGGAAGGGTTAAAGGGATTCTTGTTGGGCATATGTAGAAGAGCACTTAGAGTTCAAGGGATACCTATTTTCATTAGAATGCTTAAAATTCATTAGATCTGCTTAAAAATGTCAGGCAGAATAATCAAATTTCCTGTGGTTAATGTTTTTTTCACGTGCCTATTATGCTACCTCCTGGAACTGGAGCCAGCATTTCTGCATGGCACTGTACTGCATAGAAACACTATTGTGCTTAGAGCTAGCTCAGTTACCTCTAACACAGCCCTGTGCAGGCAAACCATATATTTAACACCCATTTGCTTTTTGGGTTGGGTAATTTATAGCTCAGGATGCAGAACTGTCTCAGCAAATGAATCCATGTATTAACTGCAACAATCCAGGAAGATCCTCTGGTAGCTGTTTGTTCTTGGTTTCTAGGTTTGCTCCAGGCAATTCCTTCGGCATGCCTGCAGTGTGTCAGACCTGTCTGCATCTGTGTAGTTTTTGGTATTTCTGATTTGGAAAACATAGATTGGAATGCAAATGCTACCTGTAATGAAATAATCTTTCTCTCCTAACAGTGAAACCAACCAAAACAAAACAAAGGAAACCAGCCAATCAAACAAACCCCAAAACTCCATTCAATTAAAATTTGTGACTTTATAGTCCATGGACTCACCTGGGATGGTGGATACCCATGCACCGATCTGTTTTTTATTTTTTTCAATTTCTGCCTGTGATAGGTATCAGATGAAAATTTCATCAACATGTCTGAATTTCTGAGGAAATAAATTAGTTTGGAAAGCATAAACATTTGCAGGGAATTTCTGAGAAGCTCTGCTTCGAACTGATGATTTTCTAAAATTTACTTAAAAAACAGAAGTAAATAGCCTCATACAGTATGCCAGCTAATTTTTTTTGCAAGGGATGAAGGACAAATAGGGAGGGAGAATGTGGGAAAAAAATTATTCCTCAGAGAATATTTGATTTCTGTAGAAGCAGTCAAATAATGATAGATCCCAATCAGAAATAATGTAGTCATAAAAAAAGATGAATTGGATAATTTACTTGAAACAAATAATGTGACTAACTCTACTCCACAAGCACAGAAAACAAATTTATCTAATGGCATTTGACAGCACTTTCTCAGGAAAAAGTATTGCTATACAGTCAGCATGTACATTTTCAGAAGAATTGGCATTGGGAAAGAGCAGACTTCAAGCACTTAATAAGAGTGATTTTTCTTTATGACTTTAATTTAAAATACATTATGAAAATCACTTGATTCTACTTGGCTGCTGCCAGATTTTGAATAACTGATTTCCGAAGCCACCACAGAGCTGGAACTAATTTAATAAATGAAGAGGAAACATTGTCAGAGCAGCATTTGGCATCACTCATACTGGTCTGGAAGTTTACTGCCATGTAAAAACTATAGGATATAGTTTAGGATCATGGCATGAGACATGGAGACTGATATGGGCTCATTGCCACAAAAGGGGAAATCTTTGCCATCCTTACAAAATCTGCAACAAAAAGGTTTAGAGAAAGGCCCTTGTTCTATGATTGCCATTTGTGAGAAGCACTTACAACAGAGCTCCCCAAAATGTAGGTCACCATTTGGATCCAACTGAGTTCTGACCTGAAGTAAAGACTGCCCTTCCAAATAGTCCATCATGTTTGTCAGCGGAAATCTGCCCTTCTCTGAAGTGTAGTCATTTTCTTATAAATTCTGGTTGGTTATCTGTATCATGTCTGGAGGGGATCTTCACAGCAAAATATTGAGCTTGTCTGAAGCTTCTCCAAGAGAGGAAAAAAAAAATACTGCCTCTGAACTGTGTCTGAGGATTCTGTAATATTCAGACACTACTTACTGCCATCCAAATGTTCCTGGTAAGAACTAGAGTTGGTCAAAAGAAAAACATGTAAGTTCTTACAAACAAGGCCAGAGTAAACTTGTCCTAACTTTCCATCTAAATATTTCGAGTCACAGAATTCCTTCATCAGTGGTGACGCCGTTAACAAAGCAAACAGAGTGCCCAAAGAAATGCTGACAGAGAGACCTGTCCTCTCTGTTAGGAGAGGAATCAGAAGAGGAATTTCCTACATTTTTAGGGAAAATGTTTTGCAAATGGCAAAGAAGACTTAACTGGAGGGTCTTCTGACTTCCTGATGTTTTTATGTACCATCTCAGAACAGTTAAAGGTAACAGCTTGCACAAATTGCTTGAGAGTGTGAGTCAGTTTGGGAGGACTGGAGCCTGTAAGGCACATTTCAATTATTTATATATACATGGGTACAGGTGTTGATTTGCAGGTCTACATAAAGGACACTGGGAAATGTTGTCAGTTCCAAGGGACTGTTTGTTGTCTGTTGTGTTTGCTGTAAAGCACCTAGGGTTGCATAAAGACAATTCCTTAATATACTTTTACTCTCTTACCTCCGGTCTTACATGAATCTAAAAAAAAAAAGGCATTTTTTTGTCAGATTGTACTAGGTAACAGGAATATTTTATGTCTTTGAACTCCATGGGCTGATGGGCTCACCTACCCCAAGCCAATTCCCACTAGTTGGTTTAGTATCCCACTAGTCATTGTCCAGTGGATTGGTACTTCACACAGTGATATCCAACCCTCAGATTTCTATTAAAAATTGCAGGATGCAATGTTATACCTGCAAAGAAGTGATCCCTACCTTTTTATTCTGTAAACAAAGTAAGATTTAAAAAAGACACTAACTGCCAGGCAGCTGGAGCTGTGGAAAACCCATCTCTTTCAAGGTCTGTTTCTGATTTTGCTTCCAACCAGCAAAAACACGCTGCTTCAGCTGTTGTCCCTATAAATGTGTTTCTGCATCAGTGGATACAATGGCTGGTTTATCTGCATAGCAGGCTCTCTAAGGAAATTAAAATGAAGTACAATTTTTCCTTCACCCCACCCCACAAAGTTAGAAATATTTTTATCTTCTAACACATTTTTCCCACAGCTGTCTCGAAAGTTATCCTTGTGAACATGAGTCTTTCCCTCATTCTTTGCAGATTTCTTTAAGTCTCCACTTCCTGAACCCTTTGACACTTTTGCAAAATGTCTATGTATAGTTCAAATAGGTTGCTGTCATCCCAGTTGTGAAACCCTCATCAGCTAGCCCAAACAGGCTCTTATTGCTGTGGTGAGCATCTTCAGCCCAGTGCCTGTGAGACATTGTTAATTTATTGTTAGAAGACTGAGATGTTTTTCACTTATGGAAATACAAACATCCTCTAGGCTTCATACTTTCAAGGCTGTTTTTTAAACTAAAATCTTTTGTCTACCAGAGGGTTGCATACTGTCTTGATACTAAAGTAGTTAGATACTACTTTAGTATCTAATAGGGGCATAATATGAAAGTCTTTAAAAAATCAAAATTAATTTATACAAAATATTTTTCACTATACCTCCTCAAACACTACATTTTTTGAGAGACTTTTGGTGAAAGTGAGCTCTTACCACTAAAAATATTTGGACGGTGTCAAAACAGCTATAAAGGAAGAAGTGTCATATCAATGATTAAATGAAGGGTTTCTAGGCAAAAGTATTTACTCACTGGAAAATGTATCCCGAGGCTTTGAAAAAATAAATTACATGAAGAAAACATAAATGGCACACAAACTCTGTTAAGTATTATAATTTATTCCAAAACCACTATCTCTTTGCCCACTGAGAGTGCTACTCTGCCCTCTCCTGTGGCTCTTAATGCCAGGGTGAGAGCAGGGCCAATGACATTGGCTGGTGATTGGGTGGTGGCCATTCTGGTGAGACCACAAGTGTGGTCAGTAAGCTTTAGTGCAGGAAATCTGGAGCTAGCACTTTCCAAGACTAGAGTTTAAAGTGAAGATTCACCGTGTGTATTTAATCTGAAGTATAAGAGCTATTGAGTGCTCAGGTCTTCACAATCAGAGCACTTATTTATTATATTCATTTATTTATTAAATCATGTGGGAGCTATTCAGAAACAGTTGTTAGAAGCCCTTCTATTTCTTCCTTGGGAGCATGCTTGTAGTGTTTTTTCTTGAAAATCTTGTTCTCATACATGGAACAAAGAATATGCTAATACTGCCCTGTGTTCTTTTCAATTTGGAACATGTGCAGTTAGGAGCAAAACAATTCATTTGGTTCCAGATGCAATATTTCTCACAATTCTATGGAAAGTTTTTATCAAATTTAACAAGAAAAGCAAAACAAATAAAGCTGTAGGCTGTTAATAGAGATCTATCACCATTGTTACTCAAATAGAATAAGAGCTTCAAAGACTGAAATAGAGGATGCAATATTTTCTGTGAAGCTGTCAGGTGTTTGGTTTTTTTTTCCCATGGTGATGTATAATTATGTTCTTGGGTTAGAGATAAAATCCTGCAGGATGGTGAGAAGAAAAAAAATTACTTCAAGACAGTCACTTGCTAACATAGAAAAAGGATTTTTTTTTTTCTCACTGAGTAGAAAGAAACAATTACCTCAGAGCTCAGTGCTGTTATGCAAGGCAACACACCATGTCCTTGAGTCCCCCTGTGACTGCCCATGTACTGCTCCAGTTTCAGCTGAAATGCCCAGACTACCTTTTTTTGTGTCTGTGCCACCAGTGGTTTATGAAGTGGTATTGGTGACTATTTGGGTGGTGTAAGCCAGCATTATCAGCTCTGCTTTGCTCATCTCAACCATGACTGCAACCCAAAAGTGTACTATCCAAACTTGGCAGGAAAACAAAGTAAGAAGACACACTGAAAAATTTTCTCTATCTCTGTGATTTTCTGAATTTGTTTGCCATTTTATCCTTCAGTATGTTCCTTAGTAACTCTTTTTCTATGGCAAATGTCAACTTGATAGCTTAATCCCTCTTCTCCACAAGGTTGTTTGGGAAGAAAAAAAAAAGTAAAAGCAAATAAGAAGGGACAAAAAAATATATTTAAATGTGGGTGGAGGAGAGGGGCAGGAGGAATGCAGTTTTCCTTCCTTTCTGAATTAAACTGTTTGTTCTCATTCTCTGTTCCCTGAGTCACTCGAAAAAAGAGATGGTACTTATGAAACTTTATCCATTTCATGAGAACCATATTAAATTTCTGTGGGGTTTGTAATGCAAAATATATTTTAAAATGAAAGGAAATCAAAACATTGTTTAATTAGAAATATGCAAAATGGTTTAAAACAAAACCAAAGAACAAGAAAGGTGAGGAATTAGCCAGAATGGTTTCTGAGAAGAGCATTTGCTCTTCACTGGTTATTAGAGAAAGGAAAATAGCAGACAAAGTAAGGAAGAGTGACTAAGGGCACTGAAATACCTGCTTGTACCCCCCAGTCTGGAATTACTGTGTGATATATCCAACCAGTTTACCTGCTGTGTGTTATTTTTCCTCCAAATTATTTGGGCTTCTATCCTATCTAAACTGTAAACTTTTTAGTCTGGAAACTATGTTTTGCTGTATATGTTGTCTGGACAGATGTTAGGGTTTGTTTGTAGGGGTTTTTTTGTTTGTTTCTTTCTTTCTTTGTAAAACAAGGGTGTAAGAACCTCTTTTTCTGATTCGGTTTGGTGGATTTTTTTGGCATGGAAGAATTAAAAATAAGTGTTGTAATTTTGCTGCCACTTATCAAAATAGCCAACTTAAAATGGGAGAGGGAGAAGTTTGCATAGAAAAGTTATAAGAAAGTATTTTGAGTGAAAATACATATTTTTAGCTATTTTGAGCTGCTAGTATATGTATGGTCTGTAATTACTTGGCACTACTGCAAGCATAGGTCAAATTCTTCCTGCCATAATCATTTTGACCTTTTGAATTTCACTCACGCTGAAGTAGTTACAATTACATTTAACTCTTCTCAAGATTTTTTTGAGCAATGAGGAAAATGGTAGGCATCAAACAACACTTTTTTCTCTTTTTTTATTACTAAATTATGAGTCTGAGTCACAAGAGAAGAATTCAAATTTGTTTTCACATTTCATAATAAATAGCAAAAATACAATGAGGTGTTAAACCCCAAACTAGTTAAAAAAAAATTCTTCAGCTTTACCAGATTTCCAAATGTCATGTCGGTCTTGTTCTGATAAGAGATACCTTAAATTTTCTTCTTGCTTATGATCTGCACCCTTTGCAGAAAGCTCTTCACTGATGTCTCCTGTAGGTCAATAGGACAAAAAAAACAAACACTGTCTTCCTTGTTAATCCTGTCAGATACCCATTTACCTTTTTCTTTCCAACAACATCTTTTTCATCTGATCTTTTCCCACTGCTAATTTTCTTCACAAGTTTTAAGGGTGAACATCCTTTTTTCCACAATCTCCTATGGGAGATATACTACGGGACATCGAATTTCTCTCATTATACCCTGTTTTCCACAGGCAGGAGAGAATATGAGAGTGAACAATAGCAACATTGTTACTTTTGGGAAGCTGCTTTTAAAATTCTTACTGGACTATATGAAATTGTAAATATCATAGGAAAACTATCCAATAAGCAAGGCTCAGAGACCGTATGCTATAAATCAATACATAGATTCTCACAGCTTCAGCCATGAACCATTCCTAGAATAATTCAACAGATGAATTATTCTAGGAAAATTGCCATAGACTGTGACCTGCAGTCTCACCTGGGTATTCAACTCCTGAACAAGGGTGTAGTTTGAAGCCATGCCAACATCTGCTCAGCCACTTTTGACCCTCATAGCACAGCTTTAGTTTGTAGCTAAATTACTTGTATCATGGCCTTCTTACCTTCCTCTGCACTGGAGTTACAGAAAAATTTCTAAATCACTGAAAGATCGATATTTCATGGTGTGTATGGAGGTTCTTAGCTTTGTCAATAGAAGGAGGGAAATAACTTGTCTTAGCAGCACATTGCTCCCTTTCAGTACTTTTAAGCAAATCAGGATGCCAGACACCATGGCTGAAATTCTGACTCTACCCTAAAATTTTAGCAGCAGGGCTGCTATTGGCTGCAAGAGAGATGGGACCGTGGGGGGAGCTCTGCATCCCATGAGTAACATCCCTTCTTTGGTCACACTTAGCTGAAGAAGCATCAGGGGCACAGAGAAAGGTTTTCTCTCTTAAGATCATGGCCATTTGTCTCATGCCAAGCCAAACCAGGCAAAACCAAGCTGGGCAGATCCGAGCTGGATGGAGCTGAGGGAGCTGGGGTCAGGGACACTGGATCTGCCAACCGGGGCATCCCTTCTCCATCGCTCCTCTATTGTCACCTTTCACCTACCTCTGGTGGGTTTTCAGGATCTTGCGGGAAGATTTTGGGTCTGGTTTTGTGGACGGACAAAGAGGGGCCCCAAGAAGCTCAAAGCCAATGTAGTTTTAAGAGATTTAAAGAGCAAAGTAAATTTTCTCACCTCTGCTTCTGTGGTATCTCTTAAATCTTCTTGAAAAAGTTTTAAAATTAACCACACCACATTAAAAAAAATAATCCCAAGTGTAAGTGGTGTCTGTCCTGGTTTTAGTAGATTGAAAATACTCCACAAACTCTTCAAGGTATGACAAATTCTCTCAAAACCAGGATGAGATTTAGGCTTGAGTGTTTAGCAAACTAGGGTAACTAAATGTGGGATCTTTTTTGGTCTCTGTGGAAGTTTAGGTTGAATATTAGGAAAAGATTCTTCACCCAGAGGAGATTTGGGCACTGGAACACTCTCCCCAGGGAAGTGGTCATGGCCCCAAGCCTGACAGAGCTTAAGGTACATTTGGACAATGCTCTCAGACACATGGTGTGACTCTTGGGGATGTTCCTGTGCAGGGCCAGGAGTTGAAGTCTATACTTGTGGGTCCCTTCCAACTCAAAATACTCTATGATTTAAAAGGGACATATTGTTCCAACACACGGGAGAAGAGCAAATTCAAAGCCAAGACTGCCAGAACTGAAGAATTTTATTTGGTACATATCAGCATAGGTTTCTAAGACCAGCTCCACGCCTTTGCTGGTTTAGCTGGGTACTGAACTCGGTTTTTGTATAGAGGAGGTGCTTGGAGTATATTCTTAGACTTCCGAGAAGTGAATATTTTATTCAAAACCCTTGGTGAAAATTTGTCCAATAATTGAATCAAATCTATGGACCGCTAGATTAATTCTATTAGTTGGGTTTCTAATAGGAAGAGCATGTTTTATTCCAAAAATAACACTTAATAAATAATTCATCAAATAACATTTGGCCAGCTCTTGCAGCAACTGAGAGGAACCTGTAGCAAAGCAAGTGAAATTAAACTAACCCTCAAATGAACCTGATTATTGCAGACTATTCCAGCAGTAAAAGTTCTTCCCATTATTCTCTTTTTCTAGTGTACACATAAATTGAGAGAGGCACTTAGAGATAATACCTTCCTCTGAAGCTTTTGTGGAATCACAATAGTACATTGTAACTACTGACTATGAAAGGGAGAAAACTTTGTTGAAGGTAAAACATATGTAGTATGGTTTGTAACCGTATCTATCCAGTCCTTTTGGGGTTTTTTCCAGCTCAGAGCAAAAAAAAAAAATCCACAAATCATAAAACCCTGAATCCCTTGAGAGTTATTTTCCCAAACAACTTTACCTTCTCAAGGACTAGTCCTGCCTAAGCTTATTCAGCAAATCCACTTGAACTCTTAGTCCCTCAGGAGATTTTTAACACTGGCTGCCATTCCAAAGAGATCATGTTTAACTCACAGCTGGAGCAGATTGTTATTGTCTCGAGCAAATTTAGGGAGGAATGGAACTTTAGCAACAAGCTTCTACTTTGAGCCTTCCTGTAGATCCCACAGCCAGGTGAGCATGGCATCTCTGCACTGTATTTCCCTGGTCTCCTGACACATCTTCATTCTTCCAGCTAGATCCTATATAAGAAAGTAAGGAACTGGTGAGGGCAGCCAGCCCTCTCCCATTTCTCCTGACTTCTAGATGGCACTACAGCCAAGTTTTCTGCATCCAGATACAGGTAAGCACCCTGCACATGCTACTTGCTCCCTTCCACATCTGCAGGAGAGTAGATTTTGAGTTCTGCAGCTCAATACGACAATAATCTTGGTGAAGATCCCAGTTAACATGGGTAACACATTTGGGTCATCCACCTTCATATTAATAGATATCTCATCTGGACCCACACAAATTTTGTCCCACCAGATTCTTTTGGAAATGCACTCATAGGTAGACCAGAATAGGAAGTCATCTAAATACGTTGTTACAAAGCAAGTGCTCCCCTGCAGTGACCAGCTGGTAAAAGCACTGCCCTTGTTTAGCCATATGTTACAGTGACCTAAAACAAGCCTCACAGTTAAATTGGCTTAATATGGACCTGACAGTCCATTTTCTCACTCCTATAACAATGCATAACTATGTTGATGCCTGTGCTGTGGAAGCTGAATAGTGAGTACCTTTTCTACATGATAAAAAAAGACAATCTGCTTTTCAAGCTAGTTACAGAAGTAAGTTTCAGATTTGTAAGCTAACCTGAGACATTTACTTCAGTTTTAAATTGGCGGTCATTGATGAAGCGAAACAACTTTGCCCCTATAATAGATGCATATCTCTTTTAGGTGGTTTTTCTTCTGAATAAGTAGGTGTATGGCAGTATTTCTCAAGGAGAGGCAAAACATACAAATTAAAAAATTAAAGGGGGGGTGAAGAGCTTTTTACTATTTGGAAACTGGGCGGTGAAGAGGCCCACAATTTATTATGCCCTTTAACAATATAATGGAAACGAGTAAAATAATAATCTATCTATATTGTTATTCCGTGTGAGTGAAAGCAACACAATTCACATTCATATACTAGACAAAAGATTACTTAGAAGTTGGAATGGTTTATAGTGTCTGTGGTGCATGAATTTTAGAGCTGTTGAGTTTGTCATTATTTCAGTTTCTTTCAGAACAACAATCAATATCCAGATACAGAAAATTATGTAAATATTTTTTCAGTGAGTGCAATTTTTTTTACGTGCTTGCAAAAATATTGTTGAGGTTTAGAAATAAAAAGATAGTACTCAGCTTTTCATTTCTTTGGGATTTTTTTTTTTGTAGTACTATAGAATCTCAGTTATGCAGCTTCACCATTAGAATTAACACATCATCCCACACCTGAATTTCTGTGGAAGACTTCCTTGAAAATATTCAGGGGAACCATTTTTACTGGCTACAGAACTAGGCAGTTAATTGCTTAATTTAAAATATTAATTAAAACAATTAAAATACTGAATTTGGGGGCTGGTGTTAGGTTTTGTGTTTGTGTGAATGTCATCTTAAATTTCAGTAAGTTCTTACAGAAAAAAAATTGCAAAATACCTGCAAGTATCAGAACATTACAGCAAGGATCACATCTCTAAGCGATCCCTTAATCTGGGACCGGGAAAAGTGTTTAACTGCCTCATCTTCTAGTCAAGGAATAGAGCATTGTTAGAGAGCTTTACTTTGTTTTCCTACTTCACTGTACGGTTGTGCTGGTTTTGAGTGCATAGGTTAATTTTTTTCATGGTGGCTGGTTCAGGGCTATGTTTTGGATTTGTGCTGAAAACAGTGTTTATAACACAGAGATGTTTTTGCTATTGCCAAGCAGCACTTCCACAGCGTTAAGACCTTTTCTGCTCCTCACTCCACATCACCAGTGAGGAGAATGGGGGTGCATAAGAAGTTGGGACACAACACAGCCAGGATGGCTGAGCCCAGCTGACCAATGGGATATTCCATATGTGTATGCTGACGTCATGCTCAGCACATTCAGCTGGGGGAAGAAGAAGGAAGGGAGGTACATTCACAATGATGGCATTTGTCTTCCCAAGTAACCACTATGTGTGATGGAGCTCTGCTTTCCTGGAGATGGTCGAACACCTGCCCATGGGAAATGGTAAATGAATTCCTTGTTTTGCATTGCTTATTTGTATGGCTTTTGCTTTACCTATTAAACTGTCATTAACTTACCCCATGAGTTTTCTCACTTTTCCAAATATCTCACCAATCCCACTTGGTGAGGAAGGGAATGGGCAGGAGGTTGTAAGAGACTGTTTGGTGATTAGCTGTCAGCTGGGGTTAAACCTTGACACTGCTGCAGAACATGAGATCATGGTCCATTGCTTTTGTGTTCTTGATAGCCACGTTTTCAGTGGAAAAAAACCTTTCTAATATCCAACTTGAACTTCCTCTGGTGTAATATAAGGCCATTTCTGTTGTCCTATCTCTGGTTGCCTATGAGAAGAGGCCAACCCCCACTTCACCACAACCTTTCAGGTTGCCCTCAGGTAGAGGGCAATAGGTTCTCCCCTCCGCCTTCTTTTCCAAATATTCTCACTTACATCACAAAGCCAACCTAGAGCACCTCTCCAGAAACCAGCCTGATGTGGAAACTATAAGCATGCATGTAATGCATGCATGAATCAGGACTAAACCCTGAATGTTCTATGCTTATCAGTTTATACTTGTGCCTAATTATGTGTTTTCTGTTTTAGGCTGAGAAAAGCAATAGAAATACATCTGAAGGGCTGCTTTGATGTATTTCTGACCCATTACAATGTAGATTTCTGCAACTGGTAGCACTGTAAAGACTTTCTTCTGATGAGTAATGAGGTCTTTATCTTTTCCAAGGGGAAAAAAAGAAAAAAATAGTTGTACTACTTGTCAATTATATAGAGCCATATTGGTCATAAAACAAATCATTACAAATTAATTAGAAGAAAAGAGAATTGTACTGCGAATTTTGGAGTTGAAATAGGTTTTCTTTTGCCTGACAATATTCATAAATCAGTCTAATTATAAAAACAACTTGTCACTGCAAATGGTAGAGCCAAGTCAGAACATATTTATGAGTAGAACAGAAAAGAATGTTTTCAGTTGAAAGAGACTTACAAGGATAATCCAGTCCAACTGCCTGACCAACTCGGGGCTGACCAAAAGTTAAAGTAGGTTATCTGGGGCATTGTTCAAATGTCTCTGAAACACTGACAGGCTTGGTGCATCAAACACAACCCCAGGAATACTCTTTCAATGTTTGCCCAACCCCTCAGTAAAAAAATGCTTCCTCATGCCAAGACTAAACCTGCCCTGGCACAGCTTTGAACCATTCCCATGTGTCCTATCTCTGGATTCCAGGGAGAAGAGCTCAACACTTCCCTCTCCACTTCCCCTCCTCAGGAATCTGTAAAGAGGAATGAGGTCACCCCTCAGCCTCCTTTTCTCCAAATCAGACAAACCAAACATCCTCACACTTTCCTCATAGGATATTCCTTCCAGCCCTTTCAATGGCTTTGTTATCCTCCTGTGAGCACATCTGGCTCCTTTAACATCCTTTTTTCAATTGCAGGGTCCAGAACTGGCCCCACAATTAAAATACTGTGGGGTGCAGTACTCAAGGTGGGGCTGCACCAACGCAGCAGGAGAGCACCAAGAGCTGTGTGGAGCCGGCTGGCTCAATGTACATGGAGTCAACAGTGATGGTGGCTCTTCCCACTGTCTTGTGAGGGGTCCATAAGGAGTGCAAGCAACCAGGAGCCCTGCAACCAGGGCATGGCAGCACTTTGCATAGCAGCCTGCACAAGAAAAACTTGCAAGCAGGGTGCGGTCACTCCACTAGCTCCACAGCTGTCATTGCCCTCTTGGGAGGAGGTCAGAAATAGTATCAGCTTGGTGGGGAACCAAGTCATCTAAATTCATCAGAAGGGGTGTAGTGTCCCAGACAGAGCTCCCAAAAAAAATGCGGCCTTCCAGGTTTCAGGCTGTAGGGAGCGCCTAAACCTTTCCTTGACAGTTGCAGACATGGCACTTAGATCAGATGTGACCAGGTTGGATGACCTGCTCAGCCTGGTAGCAGAGCTGTGGGATGAAGTAGAAAGGCTAAGGACTATTGCAGAATCAGAAAGGAAGATAGACTGGTGGAACTAAGCCCTGGCCTCCGTTCAACAGGAGCAGCCACCAGAGATAATTCTAGATCAAGGAGATTCTCTAACCATTTCCCAGCAAGGAAAAGGTTGTAAAGCACTTATAAAGAAAGGAGCAAATGGAGTGGAAAAACCCCTCAGTGAAGACTGGATTTCAGCAGTAAACACATACAATCAATACTTAGTCAGCTGCACTATATGATTTTTTTTTATGAGTCAGGAATTTAAGTTAGTGTTCAGCTCACCCTTTTGCTGTTTACCTCACAAGTAATCTCCCTGCAAATTGTCTTTTCTGCTCCATTAACATTTTTTGACAGCAGATAAACTTCAAAGACCTTGGCATATCTTACCACCTAGGGATATTATTCAGAACTACAGCACTGCTGCCTTCTTGGCACTTCCCATTATTACTCGGACAGACTTTGGCTTGTTATAGTGGCACAAGACTCAGTGTGGCAGTGCTCTGTCAGTAGGAAGTGGCTTCTTATAGTTGCAGCGAGCCTTTGGCACTGGTGACAGATGATATGAGTGCTTTGCTACCACTCCTAGCAAACATGACCATTCTACCATGAGCATGAGCTGACAATGCCAACATTATTGCAGCCAGGGTAATTCTAACAGGGAAATCTGAGGTAAAACATTCTGTCTCTTTGTGGCAGTGACTATCAATCCAAAGTTCCTCTTAGTAAGGCGCCATCTTTGTTGATTTGTCTAAGTTTAGTGTTGAGTTGCCAAGCCTCTCTCCAGGATATTTAAAAGTCATGGCAGTCAGGTGAATTCCCAGGTGACTGGATGAAGAGAAACATTGCACTCATCCTTTAAAAGGGAAGAAAGAAGGAGGCCAGGAACCACTGACCTGTCAGCCTCACCCCTATGCCTGGGAAGATCATGGAACAGATCCTCCTAGAAGCTGTGCTAAGACACATGGAGGACAGGGAGGTGATTTGTGACAGCCATCACAGCTTCACCAAGGGCAAATCCTGCCTGACCCACCAAGCTGCCTTCTATGCTAGAGTGACTCCATCAGTGGACAAGGGAAGGGTTACAGATGTCTTCTGTAAAGCTTTTGACACGGTTCACTACAATATCTCTCTGAATTGGAGAAAGATGGATTTGATGGGTGGACAGTCTCAACTAGAGAGCAGTGGTCACTGTCTCAGAGTGCCAATGGATATCAGGGACAAGAGATATGGATATCAGGGACCCTTAGGGGTCCAGTTTTTTGGAACTAGTGTTATTTAATGTCATTATTAATGACAAATGAACAGATTGAGTGCACCCTCAGCAAATTTGCAGGTTTATGAGGTTTAATAAGACCAAGTGCAAGGTGCTGCACCTGGGTTGAGGCAACCCCAGTATCAACACAGGTGGGGGAATGAGCAGATCGAGAGCAGCCCTGCCAAGGGGAATTGGGAGTGCTGGTGGATGAGAGGCTGGACATGACCTGGCAATGGGTACTTGCAGCCCAGAAATCCAATTGTATCCTCTACTGAATCCAAAGCAGTGTGGGTAGTAGATCGAGGGAGGTGATTCTGCCTCTACTCCTCTCTGGTGAGACCCCACCTGGAGTACTGCATCCAGGTCTGGGGCCCCCAGCACAGGAAGGACACTGACCTGCTGGTGTGAGTCCAGAGAAGGGACACAAAGTTGATTAGGGAGATGGAGCACCTCTCCTATGAGGAAAGTCTGAGAGAATTAGGCTATTCACCCTCTAGAAGTGAATGCTTTAGGGTAACACAGCTGTGGCCTTCTAGTACCCGAAGGGAGCCTACAGGAAAGACAGGGAGGGACTTTTTACAGGAGCATGTAGTGACAGGACAAGGGGGAATGGCTTTAAACTAAAAGAGTAGGTTTAGATTAGATATTAGCAAGAAATTATTTACAGTGAGGGTGGTGAGGTGTTGCTGCAGGTTGCCCAGAGAAGCTGTGGTTGCCCCATCCCTGGGAGTGCTCAAGGCCAGGTTGGACAGGGCTTTGAGCAACCTGTCTAAAGTGTCCCTGTCCTTGTCAGAGAGGTTGGAACAAGATCATATTTGTGGTCCCTTCCAACCCAGGCCATTCTATGATGCTATGATATTTGCTGATTTTACTGTTACAGAGGGTAGAATCCAGTCTTCCATCTCCTGACAGAGCAAGCTGCTCTCTATCTTTCACTACCTCCTCTTTTCTTTTTTCTTTCTTTGTGTGCTGGCTGGTGAGTTACCTGTTGTTAACAGCACAAATTATCAAAAATATGTCCTTGCTAAAGTCAGCCAACAAGCTCTTTATGACTCAGAAAAGAAACCTTCTGGTTTTTTGGCTCAAATGGAGCCATATGGACAATCTACCTCCCAAATGGCAATGAACTGGATAAAGAGACTCCCTCCCTCAACACCAAGTGGAAAGTGTTGACCTAATTGACAGATAAAGGATTTGACAGATTAAATGGAAAAGAGACTGGTACATCCATAGCTTAAAATGCTTTTTTCCTCTTGGTTTAAGCAAACAAGAGGAAGTTCCAATAAAAATGGAATTATTTTAGTCTATTTCATGAAAAATTACAGAAAGGTTGCAATTACCTACCCTGTGCCAGGTGTTGTGCATAGGTACACTTGTGCCAAAATACTTTCCTGTTGAATAGTACAAACAATTACAAGGAAAAAAACCAAATCAAATCAAACCAAAACAACAAACCCAACACAAACAAGCCTCAGGAGTTACAGTAGATCAAGTTGTAACCAACAAACCTACAGCCATTGCAGAAGAACTTTGCTTTACACAAAAGGAAGCCATTTATCTAGGGACTTTAACTCTAGGTATATGTGCTATCACAGTTATCAAGGTCAGCTATGTATGAATTGCATGAGAATCTATCTATTATAGATACAGCTCCTTAGGGACTTCTCTTAGTAGTAACCCAACTGCTCAGCTATGGTTTGAGTCAAAACTGGGCACTGGAATAGATTCCCCAGGGAAGTGGTCACAGCACCAAGCCTGACAGAATTCAAGAAGAATTTGGACAAGGTTCTCAGGCACATGGTGTGATTCTCAGGACTGTCCTGTGCAGGGCCAGGAGCTGGACTTTGATGAATTTTATGGGTCCCTTCCGACTCTGTGATTCTATAATAAGGTCCTATTGCATTTTATTTCCTTTCTGACTCAGCATTAGAGTAGGGTTTTTTTCTGTTTCAGCACTTTGAAAAACTCCTCTCACAAATTATTACATGTATATTTTATAAAGCAAATTGATATGCTAAAAAATGCACAAATTGGTCTGATTTTGCCTGAAGACATCTGTCCAAGTGAGAAAAAACCCTTCAGAAGTTCATCATTTGCAGTCTTACAAATGCTGTTCTTTACGTAGATATGGATGCAGAAATCATGGTCAAAGATGCAGAATAAGGCTTAAGAGCTCTTTTGGTTTGGTTTGGCTTTTTAACCAAAAACTGAATGCGGAAGCTATAAAATCCAAACATGTTTTGGAAGAAGGATAACTTAATGTCCAAAGTTGGACTTTGAGCTTATTTAGGCAGGGACTGATCCTCAAAGAATTGCAGTGTTCAAAAAGTTATTCCCAGGAAAAAGATTGGGATCCTGTTAGGTACAGAGTCCATATTTGAATGTATAACTCTCATTTATTCATTTTTGAGTTGAGCTGAGTGTTCTGCTCTCGGTAAAACAACCACAGAGAGAAGTGCGGAGCTGCAGTGGATATGTGAACTACTAAGGGGAACATAAACATGTAAATAGGTGTTGAGTGAAGGGAGAAAGCAATTATCTCTGACTGCTTTCCTTTTTATTATACTGAGCATGAAGAAGAGACTGTTCTGTTCAGTACATGCTTCTGGACTCCCAACAGGGCTAGAGTCCATTGAAAGAGCACTGCCACAAGGATTGTTTCCTCACAGCAGCACTCCTTACAAAAGAGTCTTACAGTACAAGGTACAAGAAAATTGTTCTTCTTGATTTGCAATTTGATCAGTAAAAGAACAGCCCTAGATAAGAAATCTACACAAATCAGTGAGCATTTTGCTGTTAACCTGGCTTTGATTTCTCCTTACTACCATGTAGACAAATAGGTTACTGAAAAAACGCCTAAAGGTGATACACAAATCAAGGAGGCACAGGTTTGATCCACCTGTGTAAGGATAGGAAAGTACAGGCAGCAAATAATAGCACCATCAACTGTGCTCAAGGTCAGTGAAATGAACGTTCCTGGATTGTTCTGTGAAAAATTTTGGCTACATTATTTTAATATGCAAAACTGCTTCCCTTTTTCTTTTCTGTGTCTTCTCTCTTTCATTTGAAAAGGGAGGGAAACAGTACAGGAAAAGCAGAGACATGAAAACTACAAATCAAAACCAGAAAATTATTGAAAAATAGACAGGGGATAGTGGCAGAATTATACTTGAAAAATGCTAATATGGTGTTCCAATATGATTGTTTGACATAGTGCTTAAGAAGGGTTCTTCCCCAAAATATCTTCTATGGTGCTTGCACTGATAATTTCTTGTCAAAATAAGCTGGAGAGAAAATCATACAGTGGCAAGGAAGAATATTAGAAGATAAGAATAAAATCATGGTGGCCAGGCACCCCCATAAACTTGCCACCAGTGCCATTCAATGTGCTTTTCTTCTTGAGAAGCTGTTGAACTCCAACACTTTCCTTCTTTACAGCCCATGGGACAACAGGTTCCCTCACAAATTTTCAACCAGGCTGGAGGACTGATCCACTTGACCTCATAGTTTCCATACTCTTTGATGAGGGCAAGGGACATCATGAGGAGGCAGAAACAAGTAAAATGTATATATATACAAGTCTATAAGACTTGTAAGTCTGTAAGAGTCTGTAAGAATTGTAAAAGGTTGGAGCCTATAACCCTCACAGACAAGCAGCTGAGTGTCTCCTAGTACTTTATTGGGAACCGTATTTTCCCATCTCTAAGAGCAGACAGCTTTCCTGTTCAAATTTTGAAATATTCATGTTGAATTCCATGCTGTACCACAGGCTCACTCTAGGAGGGTAACTATTTCACTTAGTCTTTTTGATCTGCATCTGGCAAGGGAGATTATTAAACACTCTTTTGCTTGGCACAACATGACAAGATACAGTTTCACTTTTTGAAGCTGTCCTTACGCACTGCAAGATGGTTGTACTGGACGACCTTTATAGGCACCTTCCAATCCATGCTGGTTTATGATTATGGCAGGGCATAGCTAGGAAGTGAGGGCTGTATGTGCATCTGCAAAAGACCATGTAAGATGACTGCAATGTGCCTTGCTGGATTTCTGCTGTTACACCACTATCTGTGAATAAGAGGAGATGCAGAATTGTCGCATCAGCCTGCTGAATCCTGACAGAGTTAATGGCAACATCGTGGATGCCTCCATCTACAGTAAATGGTTATGCACTTGGCATTCTTTTGTGGCTCATGTCAAGCCAAGCTGTTGAAGATCCAGGATTGTGTTGCTGTCTGAAGTTATAGGATGATATTATTGGTGGCTTAACTCTGTGCAGAGTATTAAGTGAAATGAGAGGGTGAAAATAAGTCACCCATTCATTCATTCTTTGGCAGTTTTGTTCTGTAGAGAGTGATGTGCCTGTCCCAGCCACGGTACAGTTTGGGCTGAATCCATTTTTAGTTCTTGAAATACAAAGTTCTGCTTCTATTTTGGCAGATGAACATGACAGCAGATGTTCAAAACAGACGTGTATTATTTTTGAGTTAAGAATCCAGGGGTGGTAGAACATTATCACTAAATGAAGAGTGGCTATTGCACAAAAAGCTGTAATCACTGGATAGTTGCATTCAAATACTTCTTTTTGGTCCACATTTTTAGCTAGTGAGAGCAACCTGATAAAAATCTGCTATATTAAGGGTAGGATCCAAGGTGTGTACTCTTTAATATTTCCATCACAGAGGTGTCTTTCATTATAGACTGGCCCTTAGAATCCCTTTGCCTGTCTCAGGGATCTCTTCATCCTTGTGCACTGTTACTGGTTAGAGACACTCATCTGTAATGTTTGATTACATTCTGATAACATGCCCCTTCTGATAACATGCCCCAGTCCAGAACTTAGTGACTGTGTGGGCAGTAACCACTTTGAGTTTGTACATCTCTTTGTGTGTTGCATGTTTAGATTCCTATGCACAACCACTTTGTTTCTGCTTCACCTTTCTCTTGACAACTAGCAAGCATGGTGGCAAGATTTACAGTACTGTCAGGCCTTGTTGTAATCCTCTAGTGCTAAGAGGATTCCAATTACCAAGATCCTGATGTCACTGCTGGCACAGTATTGAAAGCAAACTGTTGTAGATTGTATTCACTTGAGAATACCAAACACCTTTTTTTGATTGCTAAAGCCAGACAGCAGTAGGCTTGAGAATAGAAGCAGGCAAATGCACATTGTGAGACCTCCCAATTCTAAATATAATATATAGAGCTGATGGAGATTGTAAAGTGCTGGAAACAATTACCTGTGGAAACAGTGGATTCAGGATTTTTATAAACAAGAAATATGAATATCTGTTAGATTTGAATTAAGTCCAGTTATTCTTGCCTTTGGGCATCATTTGTGCACCCTTCCACCCTCATTTTCATCACTCCAAACATTTTGTGCACCCTTGCACCCTCATTTTTTAAAGACTGAAATATTTCTTTTATTTAAAGAATAACACAATTTTATGCCTTATATGCCTATATATGCTGACTTCTTCCCTCTCTATGAGAATAAAAATTTTCCCCTTATGTTAAGTAAGCACATCCGCAGTGCTACTCTGGTAGAGAGCTGGTCAGATGTTAGATATCTACTCAGAAACATAGACAAGATCAATTTCACTGAGCTTTAGACATCTCACTTATAGTTATCTAACCATATGATAACTGTACAGCCTCCCTATAGGGAGGCACAAGCATGTCCAGACTCATCCACTTGTAAAACAAGTATTTAAAATGGTTGAGACACATCACCCAGGAGGTTCCCCCAATTGAATATATAAAGGGAGGAAAGACAGCTAGCTTAGACCTATACAACTCATTTTTACACTTTTGAAGTTTGATGAAGTGGAAATACCTCCTCAGTGTAGACTGCCTTTCAGCAGTAAACACACATAACTGATACTTACTTTGTCAGCTGCATGATACTTCTTTTTTTTAATGAGTCAGGAATTTGAGTTAGTGTTCAGCTCACCCTTTTACCTCACAAGTAATCTCCCTGCAAATTAACTTTTCTGCTCCATTAACATTTTTTGACAGCAGATAAACTTCAAAGACCTTGGCATATCTTACCACCTAGGGATATTATTCAGAACTACAGCACGGCTGCCTGCTTGGCACTTCCCATTATTACTCGGACAGATTTTGCTTTGGCTTGTTATAGTGGCACAAGACTCAGTGTGGCAGTGCTCTATCAGCAGGAAGTGGCTTCTTATAGTTGCAGCGAGCCTTTGGCACTAGTGACAGAAATATATCACAGCTCTCTATCTGATGTTCAAAACTGTTTGCCATCAGAAGCTGCAATTCTAGAACTCATTACGAAGTACAGATGATATGAGTGCTTTGCTACCACTCCTAGCAAACATGGCCATTCTGCCATGAGCACGAGCTGACAATGCCAACATTATTGCAGCCAGGGTAATTCTAACAGGGAAATCAGGTAAAACATTCTGTCTCTTTGTGGCAGTATCAATCTAAAGTTCCTCTTAGTAAAGAGATATCTTTGTCCAGTCACCTGGAATTCACCTGACTGCCATGACTTTTAAATATCCTGGAGAGAGGCTTGGCAACTCAACACTAAACTTAGACAAATGAACAAAGCGAAACACTGTACTCATCCTTCAAAAGGGAAGAAAGAAGGACCCTGGGAACCACTGACCTGTCAGCCTCACCTCTCTGCCTGGGAAGATCATGGATTCTTCTCGAAGCTGTACTAAGGCACAGGGACAGGAGGTGATTTGTGACAGCCATCACAGCTTTACCAAGGAGAAGTCCTGCCTGACCAACCTATGGTGGCCTTCCTTGATGGAGTGACTCCATCAATGGACAAGGGAGGGCTTATGGATGTCATTGATCCGGACTTTTGTAAGGCCTTTGACACGGTCCCCTACAACATCCTTCTCTCTGAATTAGAGAGATGAATTTGGTGGGTGGACTTTTAGATGGATAAGAAAGAGGTTGGGTAGCCCCATCCAGAGGGTAGTGGTCAATGGCTCAGAGTCCTGATGGACATTAGTGACAAGTGGTGTCCCTCAGGGGTCTGTACTGGGAGCAGTGTTATTTAATATCTTCATTAATGACATAGACAAAGGGATCAAGTGCACCCTCAGGAAATTTGCAGATGACGCCAAGTTAAGTGCTTTTGTTGGTACACCTGAAAGATGGGATGCCATCCAGAGGGACCTGGACTAGCTCAAGAGGTGGGCCCATGGGAATATCATGAGGTTTAACAACACCACGTGCAAGGTGGTGCATGTGGGTCAGGGTATCAATCCAGGCTGAATGATGAACAGATTGAGAGCAGCCCTGACAAGGGAATTTGGGGGTGCTGGTGGATGAGAGGTTGGACATGACCTGGCAACGGGCACTTGCAGCCCAGAAACACAGTTGTGTCCCGGGCTGCATCCAAAGCAGCATGGCCAGCAGATAGAGGAAGCAGATTCTGCCCCTTTGCTCCTCTCTGGTGAGACTCTCTGGAGTGCTGCATCCAGGTCTGGGGTCCTCAGCACAGGAAGACACTGACCTCTTGGAGTGAGCCTAGAGGAGGATCACCAAGGTCATCCTTCTTACAAGGATGGAGCACCGTTTCTATGTGGAAAGGCTGGGATTGTTCAGCCTGGAGAAGAAAAGGCTTTACAATGACCCAATTGCAACCTTCCAGTATCTGAAGGGAGCCTACAAGAAAGATGCAGATAGACTATTTACAAGGGCACATAATGACAGGACAAGAGGGAATGTCTTCAAACTGAAAGGGGGCAGGTTTAGATGAGATATTAGGAAGAAATTCTTTACTGTGAGGGTGGTGAGACACTGGAACAAGTTGCCCAGAGAAGTTGTGGTTGCCACATCCCTGGAAGTGTTCAAGGTCAGATTCGATGGAGCTCTGGTCTAGTGAAAGGTGTCCCTGTCCATGGAGTGGGAATTAGATGATTTTTAAGGTTCCTTCCAACTCAAACCATTTCATGATTCCCCCAAGGAAACCCAAAAGTCACAGGTCACATGCCAAGGACAGAGAACAGCAAACCCTTCCCCTTATTCAAATCCTTCAATTCTGTGTGTCTAAGACTTAGGTTACAAGGTAATGGTGGCACTAACCACAGTCAATTTTAGTCTTCAGTAACTTATGCACAAGGTCTAAAATGGTTGTCTGAACTGCCTCTATGCTAAGCAGAGAAATCCAGAGAATGGTAAATTCTGCGTTCCTGTCTGATTTTAATTATTAGTGAGGTCCTGACCTGTATGATCTATATCTCTGAGAAAGTCTGTTAATTTTAAATTCTTGGACTTAATGCTTAAACTTCTTATAATATTGCAATTTTAGTTGAACATAGAAGTGTGATATTTACTTTTATTACCTATCTCCTTCACTACCTACCCCAGTTCCATTTTTTACATGTCCCAATCCATGCTTTTTGAGTTTAGATTTCTGCCAAAAAAGAGAAAAAAAGTGATAGAAAAGAAACTTGCAGTGGCATTTCAGGGTATTATATTGATGGGCAAATTCTTCCCTGTCTGTGACATGTCCTTTGTCAGATGACAAGGGATATGACAGCATACCTTCCACTTGTATCAAATTCCAAACAATAAGAGAAGAACTAGTGATGCAGTCCCATTATTCAATTCACCTATAGATTTGGAATACCTCAAACTTCAACATGCCTTAGGGACCAGGGACCAGGCAGGGCTGGTTTCAAGACATAGATTTTTTTCATATAGATGTTTTTAGAGATAAAGCCAACACCTTTCTTTGTTACGGTACTATTAGGAATTTAAATTTGGTTCCAGTTGTCTATAAAACCCCCAGATAGAATTCGTAATAACTGTTGTAGACATGGCTGCATCTGTTCTGTAAATACAGTTCCATGCAACAGCCATAAAAATGTTTTGTGGCAATCGATCCTTTCATCTTCCTATAAAAGTGCAATGAATGAATTTACAATTCCTCATGCATGAAAATCACCTTATCTAGGACCTCCCTTTATAGTGATTTTGTAAGAAAATAATCTGTGCTCTCAACAGTCCTGTTCATCACTAAAAAGGTGGCAGTAAAATATCAGCCTTATTAAAAAATACAGGAACGGTTCCTTGACTGCTTCGAAAAACAGAACAAACTGTGAACGCAGATAGAAAATCAAACAGTTTCCAGGCAGCTCCTTCCCATAAAAGATCTAATCTGTCTTCTTTATTAAAAAAGTTAAAAGCAAAAGGCCTGATTCTTATCTACAGAGATTCAGCAGTGCTGGTGGAAAAGCAACAGCAAGAAGTGCAGCGAGAAGACATTGCCCCTCTCTGCAAGCTCTGTGTTCTCTGCTGAAGGTCAGGTATGGGCCTAGGAGAAGACGTAACCACACTTGTTAGACCTGAGCATTACTACTCTGGGTTCAAAGAATCCACAGCAAATGTAGAAATGTTAAGCCATTACAGTGGAGGGCTGTGTTGGCCTCATCCAAGGCACCACTGTGGGCAAGAGTTTTCTTTCATTTCCAAATCCAGTGATTTGGAAAGCTGGCACTTTCACATAATAGCATAGCCAGGATTGAACACGGGTTCAGGCCCTTGCTTGGCCAGTTTTGGCACCCCCTATGAAAGGAACAACCCATGCTCTTCTTAAACAGGGAAGCAGTAGCTGTTGCTCATCTCAATATCACAGAATCACAGCATCAAGTAGATTGGAAAAGACCTCTGAGATCATCAAGTCCAACCCATGCCCCAACACCACCCTGCCAACTAGACCATGACACTAAGCACCACATCCAGTCTCTTCTTAAATACCTCCAGGGACAGTGACTCCACCACCTCCCTGGGCAGCCCATTCCAATGTCTGATCACTCTCTCTGTAAAGAATGTCTTTCTAATGTCTAACTTAAACCTCCCCTGGCACAGTTTAAGATTATCCTTGATTACCACTTTCAGTATCTCAATGACCAGAGTCAGGAATTTTGGGAGTTTATTCAATTTCACAACAGTCCAGCATTATCTTCCCCAGAAATCTCTTGCCTCTAGACATGTCAAATTTAAGTATGTGAGAGAGTAAGAAAAGACCAGCTGCAGATCCCCTTATTAAAGATCCACAACTATCAGATTTTACTATTTTGGCTTGGGAGTAGGCACTTACTGGAAATGTAGGCTGTAAGTCAATGAAGAAAATTGAAACAATTCTCCTCTCTCCCCACCCCTCTCACTTCACTCCCCGCCCCCCTCCCCCCTGAAAAAAAAAGGTCTGTTGAAATATTGCCAAGATCCTGCTTAAAAGGTCTCCATAGTTCTATGAATTTGAATGTCAGCAGATACTCAGTAGATTTAATTACATGCAGAGAGCAAATATATCCCAGTGGCACACAAGGAGAATGATATTCTCTATGTTCCCGAAACATGAAACTGCCCATGTATGTCATATTAGGAGGTGGATACTGAGTCAGGAAGGATGAGGACAGTGGAGAAAGCAGGGTATTGTAACACTACCCAGAAAGGAAGGGGAAATGAGTTCAGTTTGCACTGACAAAATAACCAAAGTTCTAGAAAAGTCAGATTGTAAAAGGTGGAAGAGGAAACTATGCCTCTTGAAGAGCCTTAAATGGCTGAAGGTTTATAGGAGTGTAAGGAATGATGGGATCTATCAGGGCAGAAAAACAGATAGGGCTAGGGGAGGAAAACCCAGAACTCTATATTGCCCTTTTTTCTGCCTGATCTGCAACTACAGACTGCATGGTGGAAAGGATGGGTGGTGGACATTTCTGCCTGTGCAAGTGGGCCACAGCTCTGGGGAGCTTCTCTGTTGAAAGCAATGTGTCTTGGCAATCAGCACAATGGCCTATGGGAAAGAGTCAGCCTCAGGATTCAGACACTGCTGATCAAAAAGGTCTTGTCAGGATAGCCAGGACTGTTCATCAAGCGATGCACATTGCATCATGTTGGAAATGAACAGTACACATTTCATCTTACTGCAAATGAACTGAAAGCAGATGTTTGATTTCCCATAAGATCTAGCAGCTGGAATATAGAGTTCCCCTGTTTCCTTCACATTCATACTGTCAAAATGTAGTAGCCCTAAGCTGCTACTTCTTTACTACTCCTTCTCAGTAGCCCTAAGCTATACGGTGCAGCAAGAAAAGCAGATGAATACCTATGGCAATAAACCAGTAGTAGCTGGCAGAAGCACTAGCTTTACTTCCTTCTTTGGCTGTTTCAGAGTCCAATGGAGCCATCTCCAAGATTTGTCAGTCGTTGGGTACCGCTGGGCATCTCTTTCCCATGTCTTCTTCCCTCTGACAATGTGCTTCTGCCAATGGTTGGGAAGACTTGATAAGTAGGAATTATAGGGGTGAATTGAAGGGTGGCCTAAGGCCACACTAATGGATTATGTTAGAAAAGGTAAATGGATCACTGTATAGTCCTACAATTCAGGAAAAATGGAAACAAACAGTTGTGAGAAGCTTAGCTCAGTGTGCTATATTAGCTTGGCAGATCTAATTGGGCACGACATACCAGCAGGCATAAGCTTGTTTATTTCTTCCACAATAGTAGCAGAAGTCCTTTTATTTTATGATACTCAGAGATCATTGGTAGCATACAGAGCACTTTTAAATGAAATAATATATCCCATAGTCATTAAACTCTATGCAAAATAGCTTCATGACTAAGGATGTGAATACGGTGTATATTGTAATTAACTTTATGGCCATATAAAAGATGCAAGGAAAAAATACATCAAATTACAGAAAGTGGGGGGAGAAGAGTGAAGTACAGGTTGCAGAACATTTTTCTTTTTCATTATTGTCAGTTCAAGAAGTTAAAAAAAAAAAATCATTAAGATTAAAAGCTGTCTTTTCCCTGGACTCTCACAACCTGAATTTTATGGAAAAAAATTATTACAGAGAAGACAAATGAACAACACCTACAGTCTACAGTAAGTAAATGTTTGTTAGTGATATTAGAACACATTCGATTTACTTTTTTCTAAGTAAATCTAAGTAAAACTTTAGCTGTTATGCCAGACAACCAAAAAGTCAAGCGGTTTAAGGTCCTGAGAAAAACAGCTGTTAAACTCTTTAAAGAAGAATTTGTAGGTTAGATATAATTAAATGATTTGTTGTGTGTGTATGGGGAAAACCTTAAACAATTACCCTGCTATAACCAATGGGTATTAATACCTCAAATAAGCAATTTTGCTTTTAATTTAGCTTTCAGTGTGTTGTCTTGACAGCATGGGAACTGAGGGTTTTCAAGAGTTATCATTCCCAAACCCCTGAATGGCTTCCACCACAAATCTTTAAGTCCGTGAAATTTCAGCAGTCAGACATCATTATATATTATCAAAATCCATTCCCTAATTTTAAGGAGGTTTGTAGTAATGATGTCCAAAAATAAGTCATTATGATCCCTCTGCTTTTCAGGTTTTGCTAAATTTTTTTTCTCTCTCTCTTGTAAAGTATTGGTCCTTCAGATTTCAGTTTGGAAACACACATTTTCTGTTACCTTAAAAACTTATGAAGATGTGTGTATACTTGTGGTTTTGCCTGTTAGAAAGATTTCTAAAAATCTCAAGATTGACATATGTATATGTGTATATATATGTATTTACATTTGTATATATATGTATACATTTGTATATGTGTGCATATACACCTTTATACACATATATATGTGCAAATACATTTAGAATTGAGTTTGGGGATATTTCTGATTTTTTTCGATGAAGAGGACAATTTTTTAACCTAAATACCCATTCTCCAGTTAAAATGTAACTTCTGAGACAATAGGTTAGAAACTGATTTCTCTTAAGAGAAATGTCACATAATGATGGGACTCAAAGGTCTTAGTCATTTAGAAAACATCAGATGTCATCTATTCTGATAAAAGGCCTGAACTGACAGAATTCAGGCAGGTCAAATGAAAAATAACGTCCCACATTAGTGTGAAATTAAAACTAAGAGGAAAAAAAATAAAATCAACATGAGGAGAAGAGAGAGATTTTATCATTTTCCTGTCCTTTTGTCATGGATTTAATGTAAAGAATACATCAACTTGGAAAATATATTTTTTGCAAGCAACATAAATTCCCAGTCATTTAAATTAAGAGGGACAATTCTAAGTAGAGGATGAAATTGTCTGTCTTTGGAGGACATTTTGTATGCCACTACCTATAACAATGTGCAGAAAAGGAACACAAGGCCAGAACAACAGCTTAGTATTTTATTTCACAACAAATTTAGTAATTGCTTGAAAGGAGAAATGAGCCCCTCTACACATGTGAAAAATGACTGTACAGATGCACTAAGTGTATCTTAAAATGTTTACACACTGTTTGAACTGTAGTATAGAAAAGAAAACCTGTCCAGGAAAAAAAAAAAAAAGGAATCTTATTTTAAGCAATTGTGTTCTGACTATTTTGAATAAAATCATCACTCAGCCTAAGATAACAAGAATAATGGATTAAAGCTAGTCAAATTAGACCATTTTAAAGACATTTTTGAGACTCTGCCACTAGAAATCAGTACAGCAGGATGCTTAGTTGTTTCTCCGCTGTTCTAAAGGCTCCCCTGAAACATTTTGTGTGCCAGTAAGTTGGGCTCTTTCCTGTTTTTACTGATCTTGAATGGCGAGTCCCAACAGAAACAAGTGTCATCACTAACAGAGGTAAGGTACAAGCTCTTATTGCTGTGACAGGTTTCACAGCCCTGGCTGGTGCCTCTTTTCCCTGTAACTCAAATCTCCTGAAACTTGCATGACAGCTGTTTTATTAGCTGGGAAGAGTACTGACACCTCCTATGCATTAATAAGTTATCTACTGTGCTAAAACATTGTGTGTTCATTTCTACTATCACAGCCCTCCTAATTAGAGAGCAGATGTTGCAAAGGAAGGTTTGGTAACAGTAGCAAATAACACGTATTTTGCTGGCATTAAACAGTAATGCTTCCAAAAGCGGTTTGAAGAAGAAGGTGTAAGAAGATGCAATACATGACAGCTCACAAAGTGTGTGATGTAGCCAAAAATTCTTCCTGAGCTTTCGGAGAAGAGATAATCTGGGAGTTTGTGGTCAAAATACAAAACAGTTGTGTCTCACTTGGAGCAACAGTGCTGTGTTGTGGTACAATATAGCCTTTGCAGAGGAAGATTTCACTAGAAATCTGTGGAAACTTGGGTGAGATGTAGAGAGGGCTTGATTTAGCAGGGACAGTAAACACCAGTGTGTGTTTCTGAATTATGAAGTTGTCAGGTTGGCATTTGTATTTTGCCTAGCAGCTTTATGCAAACTCATTATTTCAACAGAAGAAGCCATTTAGTCTCCTTAGATGTTTGAGATCCTGGTCTGGGATAAACATCTGTTGCTCCGTTCCTCTCTTATTATGATGATGTTATTTCAGTGACAAATGGGTTATTGTCAGCTCTAGCAACAATAAATCAGCTTTAGATCAGGCAGGAGTAGGAAATGCAAGTTCAGCAAAAACCAGCAGAGCAACAGGGCTTTGTTCCTGTCTGCTTCTAGATCAAGTGTCCTATTTGGTAAAAGAAGAGAAGCAATCTTGACTTAGTAATGTTGGTTGATTGGGAGTGCAGGAGGTTATTTCAGGAGGCTGAAATTCCTTGCAGAGTGAAAACGTGACTTCCTAATGAGTTCTGCTTCTCAAAGTCAAAATACATAGCAATTAATTTAGAGCACATAAAATGACACTAGAGGTTTGGAAAATCTTCATCCTGATCATGGCAGCTAACAGACAGAGATGTGCTAGAGTATCTGGTGACAGGACTCTCTAAAATGGGTTCTAAGAAACATGATAGTGAATCCAGATACAGTTAATTCTGTAGTAGATTCAAGAGGACAGTCTATGTGATCTCTTGAAGTCCTTGCTTTTCTTCATTTCTGTGACTAACTTGTCACTGCCACGATGCTGCATGACAAAAATAAGTTACTGTATGTACATATACAGTGTCTGTATGTGAAGCCAGAGGAAATTTCAAAGATTCAGGGAAGTGTGGTCTAATTACTTATATGGGCATATTTTTCCAGTATACTAATCAAATACATTGCCTTGGGTTTATTGGGTTTTTTGGGGGGTTTAGGTGGGGGTTTTTGGTTGTTGTTTTGTTAGGTTTTTCCCCTTGCCATCAGCTAAAGACCAATGAAAACAATCAGACTTACAGAGCTGCTTTCCTGATTAAACATGTATGTTCCAACCTATTCTACTTTCAGGATATTTATATGAGTAAAATTGATAATGAATTATGCACCTCAAGGCTGTGGCTAATTAAATTGACTGCCCTTTGTCTTTAGTGTACGAGCTGGGGATTTCAACTGCTTAAATTGTTGAGTTCTTCTTTGAGAAAATTCTTCTGTCAGACAGTCATGCAACTCATATCACAAAGATCCTGCATTATTTCTAGCTGTTCACCATCTTTCAGAAGAAGCAGTTGTGAGAGAAAAAGGTTTTAAAAGCATTTTTTTAAATACAATCTCTCTGTGGGATTCAGAAAGTCACAAAAGCAAATCAGGAGGACTTTTCCAATCTGTATTTCTGGTGAAATAGTGCTAAAAAGGAGACATTATCTCCTCTTATCTTGCAGACAGGAAGTTCTTGGATCTTTAGGTGCTATTTCAAAGCAGTCAGGAAAGCATTAAGTGTATTCACCTTTCGTTTGGATTAATATGATGGAAATTCCAGAGGAGTGTGGTGAGAGGCTGCCACAACTGGAGCACATTCAGAACCAAGGCTGCCTGAAGGTCATCCTTGTTGAAAGATTTTTCCTTCCCCTATCCTGTGAGTGTCACAGCACCACTCTGAAGAAAAAAGTGCTCCTAAACACACAGAAGAATAAGTAGCAATTGTTGCACCTCTATGTCCCCTGCCTTTCAAAAAGTAACTGAGTAGTAGTAACCACTACATAAAACCAAGGCAAGCGTGGCTAAGTTGCAGAAGAGCTGTGGAAAACTTTGTGGGAGCTATACTGTCTGAAGTTCATTGTACTACTTGTTTCGAGAGTTACCTTATTACCAGTGGTCTGGTATAACAACCCTGCACAGGAGAGTAGCCAGCTGAAAAGGTTATCACCAATGTGATAATTTTCCTGGTTTGATGAATGCTGCTACAGTGGAGAGGCAGCATTACATACATGCAGGGTTACATACCTAGGAATATGAATATTTCCGATTCAATAGTCTTGGTTGTGACTTTAAAAGGTTTACTTTAGCACAGCCTCACATCAGCAAGCAGTCATTGTCACAGAGCTGCTGAACGGCACTAAACTTTGTGTCGTGAATGTGGGATGCAGTTATGGCCATAACTCCTACCTGTCAGTCCTGCTTTTGCTTACACTGAGAAACACTGATGCCAAAGTCTAGCACTGACTTCAGAGGGGTGAGCCCCACATGCCACCTCCCTGCACTGTCAGAGCAGCATAAGGGGCAGATCACCAGTTTCAAACTGGAAAGTCATCAGAGCCAAAGCAGACAGGATCACACCATCCTGCTGTCCAAGAGGGACTTTCTTTGTCATAGAAATGAGGCCCATGTGAAATACGTCTCTGAAAACAAGGTGGCTGCTCACTGCCCAGAGGCACAGTGCGGACTTTCCTGGCCCACTCCTCTTTGTACAACTGTTTGAACTCATTTTCTCTCTAGTCACATCATATTCTGAATCAAATACTATGTTATGTCTTGCTATGGAGCAGCACAAGATCTGACAGCCTCTGATTTCTTGAAGCAATGCCTTATTTTCCCTTTGAGAGTGGATGGTAGGCATATTTCACTGAAGGAGGTCTAGTTACAGATTCTCTCATAGCCCAACTTTAAGTCAACTTTGACCTGTTTGTCACTAAAATTTAGTGGTCCTGGTTGAACTGTTTCCAGGAGGCTGCGTGATAAAACAAAGAAGTATATAATGAAGTTAATCACATTACGAATTAACCATATGCTGTACAGAAGTAAGTTTTGTTTGGGTTGAGTTAAAATGAAATTACATTTTTTTCCACTTTTTTTTTCCTGAAGGAAAATTGAGAACTTTTTTGAAAATCTGATATCCTTTGTGGAGAATTCGGATTTGTTGAAACATTTTCCTTAGCATAAATTTTCTTCCTTGTGTAATACATCTAGACATTTTTGAAAAAAGCATAGGAGCAACATCACTGTCACTGTATCTAGATTCCCTGTATCCTCCAGCAGAACTGCTGTGCTGAAAATAAAGACTATACATATGTGGTGTTTAGAGTTCAGCCTTATTTTCTTTAAAGGTAATTAAAAGTTCCTCATAGTCTCAGAAAACTTACCACTGGTTACCCCTTACCATTCTGTCTGACAAAGTCCACTGTTAACCACTTTGATGAGTCACAAGGCTGGAATGGCAAAGAACAAATTGCCAATAATAGCTCCTGTTTCCATTGTGGAAGTGAATTTTACCTGATGAGGCACTGACTCAGCTGAATGGGCAACAGGTGAAGAATTAGAACAGTAGTGCCAGTTCTACTGGAGCATGTCCAGCTATATTGCAGTGCCTCTTTGGATTGGGATAGCTTCACCTGGACTCACCACCTGTGGCTTAAAAGTCACTTTTATTTTGTTTTACAAAGTGAAGTATACCCAGAATTATTTTAATACGAAACAGAGAATCCGGGTATTTAAATTCTGGCAATAAAGCCACAGGAACTTTCTTGTGAGACATTTTTCTGGCTTTTATTTTACCCATGGTTATGCAAAACCTTTCCCAAAAAAATAGGACTTTTATTTTTAAAAAAAACTAAACAAAGAACAATCCTGAAGAGTGTAACCACAGGTTTTCTTTCCTTTCACCACTTAATAAAACAGAGCTATTAAGTGAAAAGTGGAGTCANTATCCTCCAGCAGAACTGCTGTGCTGAAAATAAAGACTATACATATGTGGTGTTTAGAGTTCAGCCTTATTTTCTTTAAAGGTAATTAAAAGTTCCTCATAGTCTCAGAAAACTTACCACTGGTTACCCCTTACCATTCTGTCTGACAAAGTCCACTGTTAACCACTTTGATGAGTCACAAGGCTGGAATGGCAAAGAACAAATTGCCAATAATAGCTCCTGTTTCCATTGTGGAAGTGAATTTTACCTGATGAGGCACTGACTCAGCTGAATGGGCAACAGGTGAAGAATTAGAACAGTAGTGCCAGTTCTGCTGGAGCATGTCCAGCTATATTGCAGTGCCTCTTTGGATTGGGATAGCTTCACCTGGACTCACCACCTGTGGCTTAAAAGTCACTTTTATTTTGTTTTACAAAGTGAAGTATACCCAGAATTATTTTAATATGAAACAGAGAATCCGGGTATTTAAATTCTGGCAATAAAGCCACAGGAACTTTCTTGTGAGACATTTTTCTGGCTTTTATTTTACCCATGGTTATGCAAAACCTTTCCCAAAAAATAGGATTTTTATTTTAAAAAAAAACTAAACAGAGAACAACCCTGAAGAGTGTAACCATAGGTTTTCTTTCTTTTCATCACTTAATAAAACAGTGAAAAGTCCTTTCGCTTATTAAGTGAAAGACCTTTCACAGGTCACCTTAATTAATCTTCATCAGTTGCAATAATATCAAGCAACATATAGAGGTTCTTCTCAAGAACTACAATAGAACAAACAGGAATAAAAGAAAACAAAAAGGCAAGCCCTCCCTCTGGAGTTCACAGTCAAGGTAATAAAATGCAGAAAGGTAGGAAAGCACAAGAGAGCAGTGAGACAGCATTGCCAGCTGTAATCAAACCACACCATTAAACTAACACTTTTGTTTGTTTGTTTTGCAGTGGTTACACAGCATCAAGGCCTTTACTGCTCCTCCCACTGCTCCACCAGCGAGCAGGGTGGAGGTGAACAGGATGGAGCTGGGAGGTGACGCAGCTGAGACGGTGGACCCTGACTGACCAAAGGGATAATTCCACACCATATGATGTCATGCTCAGTAATAAAAGCCAAGAAGATGAAGTGGTGAAGAAGACGAGGTGATGGCATTTTTCTTCCCAAGTAACTTTTATGCATTATGGAACCCTGCTTTCCTGGAGATGGCTGAACACCTGCCTGCTTATGGGAAGCGCAGAATAGATTCCTTGTTTTCTTTCGTTTGTGTCCACGGCTTTTACTTTACTTTTTAAACTGTCTATCTCAACACGGGAGTTTTTTGCACTTTTACCCTTCTGATTCTCTTCTCCATTCCACTAGGGGGAGTGCTCAAATAGCTGTGTGGATTTAAATCGGCAGCATTCTAAATGTGCTTGGGGACTGGAGGATTTTTAAAACATGGCAGTTAAGCCCTTGTTAAGCCCTTCAAAACTCATTAAACATTTCACACCTTTCAATGACATTCAAGCCAGAACTAATTACTATACATCTAGAAAGCAATCCTTACAAAATAGAATAAAGTACTAAGGCCAATGTTTATACTGGTTTATTTTAGAGTTGTTGCTTATAGAACAGGAATTTCATTTCTGGACCTGATTTGAACCTTGGTCAGATGAGGAATAGGAAAGTTTTCTTCCATCAGGTCAGCTAAATTTAATTAAAATAACATTTTCTAAACCAAGTCTTATTTTATACTTGGCAAACCTATCTTTGCCCAAAATGAATTTACTACAAAACAAAACAGTACATTTTTCCCACTGGAACACAAATATTACTCTACTGAAAGAAAAATTACAATACTGTTGACTTTAAAAGTATGTTTATGTAATAATTAGGGATGCGGCATCCTGCGATGGTATTTCAGTTTCCATAGGGATTTTTATTTGACAAGGAAAGGCTTAGATCTGTTCTGTTGATGATGCTTATTCTCTCCTGACATAATTAAATTGTAAGATAATATGCTTTGAAAAAATGGAAATTTTTGCAGTTCCACTTGTCTTGGATAAAGTATACATGTTTTTCAAAAGTTTGTCCCAGTTCTTCTCCAGTTGACAATGTTTCTAGGGCAACTGGCTAAGAGTGGGAATAGGGTGGGATTTTGCCATCCCTCTGGTCAGGACCTCTAAGAGTAAATAGGAACCCAGGTGACTGATTTGTTTTATCCTTATGGAGAGAACTCATGTTTGATTTATGAACTGTAAGTTTAGCTTACGTGGAGAGAGCACTACCACAATGTGAGATCTACATCCTCTGTGGAAAAAATGTCACACAGAGCAGCATCTGTACTGGACCTGTATATTATATCTCACTGGACAATTGTAAAATTGTAGTGTAGGAGTAAAGAGGAAGTAAACTAGTCTGTACTCCCTTTTCTGTATTTTGTGCATCCACAGCGATGAAGACAAGATGCCTCTCTTCATCCTGCTAATTTACATGACAGCATGTCAGCTCTGCACAAGCTTTTCTCAGTTCTCTTCTAGCTGTATGTGATGCTAGAATCCTTCATCTATTATGCTTAGCACTGAGTTTTATATCTATATCTATCTATATATCTATAGATATATATACACACATCATCTTTTAAAATTTTTAAATTAAAATTTTTGAAATTGGAAGCCTTTCCACAAGGCTCTCAAAATTACTTGACTGGTTAGCCAAATCAGCTGTGTTATCTACTTCCTAAAGAATACATTTTAAAAATGGCAGGATAAACAATATTAGCTTTTAAACAATTAAACCAGCTATATTTGTATTTTCATTTTCACTTCACAGTTTTTCCTAGTAATGGTTCTATATTAATAAAATTTAATTACAAAATAAAATGAGAACTGGTTAATTCTTTTTAGTATGGGTGGAAAGTTGAACAGAATTTCGATATTGAATCAAGGCTGCTAAACAAAAGCTCAGGGTGAGTGCACATCAAAGTTCCTCTTAAAATGTGTGTTCATTATGTTGTATGGAGAGGAAGGGGCTATCAAGTGTGAATCATTTTCAGGGAGAAGCTTCAGGGTTTTTTGCTAAATTTTAGCTTGGCTTAATGTTGGTTGAGGATTCTAACCTAACCATTTACTGCTTGAAGTCCTTAACATTTTTGTAATCCAGCTGTGATTTGTACCAGTATGTTGTTTTACATTTGCTTTTGAATGTGTAGGCTTCTTTCCAGCAAGGTTTTGAGGCATGGTAATGGCCACACAGGGTCAGTTCTACCTCCCACAGCATGTTCTGTCCAACTGTTGCTAAAAGCAGATATCTGAGGAAGCATAAGAGCAAAACAATGATATAGTGGTATTTCATGTGAAACTCTCCTAGCCGAGAGACTTCTGAGCACTACAGTTCTCTCTTCAAGTGTGCATGTGTTGGGGTGCATTCTGAAGTGCAGGAGGAACACAAGATTTTCCTCTGCATGTGTCACCTGCCCTAAACCTACACCAAAGTGTTCTCCTGAGTATAAAGAACATGAATAATTAATGAGTTCTCAAAACACTACAGTCAGAGCACGGTATTCTGAACAGACCTTGATGGGCAAATGAGGAATTTAAGCTTCCTGCTGCCAAAAAATTAAAACCCAAACACCTTTGAGTGTGTATTTTGAGTAATTTTAAGGAGAAGAAAATGCAGGGAAGTTTTATGTTTGAATGACAGAAAACCTCCCTTTATTTATTCATTGTAAAGCCTCCCTGAATTCTTTCTTTATCACTGTTAACTCCTAGAACCTTTAAGCTTATTTCTTCATGGCTCTGCATATGCAACAGATGTAAATGAAAACCAGAAATGTTTTAAAAACCATCCCCCAAAATGTGCTCCAGGTTTCTTAACTCATTCCTTGAATCTCATTGCTAACTTCTTCATTTCAGCAGTTTTCAAATATATTTTGGCAAATTTCAAATAGGAGAAACTGAAAGGTTTCCTCTCAGGCACACTATTGATCCTTAATGTTCCCCTATGGATTAACATTATTTTCATATGTCTAAAAAGCTTATTGACTGGGCAGAGACAAACTGTTCATTGCCTTATAGCATCAATTTTTCATTGAGAAGGAAACACATTTATGCACTTCAAAACTCATTAAATAATTAACGTGTTTCAACTGCAGTAAAAAACCAGATCTAATTGCCAATACCTGCCTAGTGAACCTTGTATAGCTGGGCTTATTCTACAAGGACTAATGACTATTTTACAGAAGCCCAGCACCCACCTTCAAATAAGAAGCTAAGATGCAATTGTGAATAGTTTGAAAGTTTAACTCTTATGTTCAGCCAGTGACAGCTCCTACAATCTCAGGACTCTCCTGCATCCAGCCATAGGAGTCTGGGTTTTATAAATACCTTGCACTGTCACCAGCCCTTTTGGTTTTTTTGGTCTCTGGAAAAAAATATATATCAGATCCAATGTCCCCAAATAGAGTAATTGAGCTCATTCTGACACAGGTGCATCTGAAAGTGACCACCACAACCTAGCATGCATCCATTTGTGCAGAACAAGAGCATTTGCAAGTCAAGTCTAGGAGTAATTAGAAGTGTGGAGAAAATTCTGCAGAAAGAGCAGACAAATCTTCACAGGTGATTATCCATAGAAGAATTTCTTATTGAGAGCACTGAGCAAGGATGTATTGAGCTTTTGGTAGCAGTCCCATATTTATTGCAAATATCAGAGTTTTTATCTCTAAGGTCCAGGGAAAATGAGCAGGGAATTCTCACTGCAAAGAGACATGACAGAATAGGTTTGAGTTTTGAAATCTGGAAGTGAATGTTGAGATGCATGCAATGGGTAATTTCTTATAGCTGTGTCTGTAAATAAATCCTGTATAATGGCAAGTGCTTCAGGCACCTGATGTAACTTTCTTGTTGATTTGTGGGGTTTTGTGGTTTTTTTCTCTGCTGACTTTGTTGTCCACATAAATTGTGGGAAAATTAAAGAGACACCTTATTTCATGTGTATAAAAAGATTGGTTTAAAGATGGTGCTTAATGCAGTTCAGTTTGCAAACTTATCAGTCTAGAAATCAGGACAGGAGTTCAATACATGCAGCCTGGACCTATCTCATCAGCTTTGTATCTACAGCTGCATCCCAAGACAGGGTGTGGCATATTTCATCAGCTGCTTCTAAAAGGTTTAATGCTTCCTCCTGATAACCCCTACTGGTGTGAAATGAAGGGTCAGTAGAAGGAGAAGAAAGACCCTTGAGTGCAGATATTAGTGGAAACAAGTCATGGTAGAAGTGTTTCAGGCAGACACAAGAGCAGGGCAGGCATGTCCACAGCTCGTTGGTCCACCAGCTTTTCCCTTCCAGCAGACATGACTGTGGCAGAATTGTAGGCTACACTGCTTTCTACAGGGGAGCATTATCATTGCACTCTTGAAACCTTATGATAGGACATTCTTTGTCAGAGGATGTCAGGTTTGCCTAACGCTGTTTGCATTGCAGGCCCAAATGACTTGCTCTTTTTCTCTGAGAGTATCCACACTACCTTGATCTTTTCTGGAAAGATGCCAGCCTGATTCAACCCCCCCTTTAATTAAGATACCTTGATTAATATCCAATCTAGAATTGTACTAATGGGCTGGAAGAGTTTCTGTGGGAACAATACATTACCAGGTAAAGAGCAACACAAATAACTCTTGTTTGTGCTAGAGTCTAGATAGTTTGGGACAGCAAAATGGGAAATACATATATGCAGACAAAACAAAAAAAGAAACTTTTTTTCTTATTGGGGCATAAAAGAACTCTAGTTATGGACAGGGTTTCCTTTCTGCTCGTTAATGTGAAGTCGTGTATCAAAGAGACAACACTTTCGAAATAGACTGATCACAGTGTGCCCAACTGCCTTTATGGAAGTCATTAAACTAAGTCATAGTTTTGTTTTGGTGATGGTGGTAACCAGTTATTGTCATTTCCAAGCTACACTGAGATACAGACAAAAATCGCCTAAATTCCAAAACAAGCAATTAGAGAAACGTTTATGATTGTGCGAGATAAGGAACTTTTACACCAATCAACCTTGCTACAATCAATAAAAGCTGAGTCATAACTAACCTGTTGTACCAGAGCTCCTTGGTCTTGGATATCCTATTTGGGAAAAAAAGGATGAGAACACTCTACCTAGTGATCTATAAGAGCATAAATGCTTGAAGCCATGGATGCCTGACTTTTTCTCCTCAATCTGAACAGTCATTTGTATTAGTGTAGTGTCCATGGGGATTCAGATACAATTTCTGATGGGGTGATTACTATGAGTTAACTGATGATTCAATCCCCTGTTATAAAAACAGCCTATTATGAAACGGCAAAAACATGAACAATGTTTGGACAGAATGCTATAAACATGTTGACTGTCTCAAAGCAATTACAAGTCAGGGGACCATCAGGAAAATACCATCTAAAATGGCATCAGGAAAAAGCTGTTGAGTTTCTGTTTCTTCCTCAAAGTAAATTTGCTTTTTCTTTTGCTGGTCCAGATAAACAAGAGACCTGCAGTGACAAGCACTGAAATTTCCATTGCAGGGACACTCATTGGCACAAGGCTGTAAGCTCCTCTAGAGAATCTATGCACACCACCATAGATGGGATAAATGGCCTTGGTTTGTCTCTCAGAAGAGCAAGGAGGAGACAGAATGGACTTTTCTCAGGAACTGTACCCATCATCATAGTTCCTTTTCAAATAAAGCTGGACTGCAGCAGGATTCATAGTGTCTCTGGGAGCTCAGGGAATCAATACAGCCAGCAGGAAAAGGCAAAGGCAAACTGCTGTATCTTCTTAAATGAGAATTGATTTTTATCCATTGTCCATTCCCATGACAAAGGAACAAGCTTATCACTTCAAATCAAGAATAGAAGGGAAACTAATTCTCTGTCTTGGGAAAGGACAGGAGCTCAGTAAAGGTCACTTAGATCAACACTGTATTAAAGAAATCTTTTTTTACTTTACTTCCTGACAAAGAAAGTGGACTTGGGCTACTCAGCTGTCTGTCTTTCCTCCAACACTACTCTCTGAGGCTGCAAGGAAACCAGCGTGTGCTACCAAGAGAAAAAACCAAATGTGTTTGTGCACTCTTCAGTAATAAAGAAAATCTGCAACATTTGCAGGCAGAGAACTCTGCCTCTCCTGGGAGAAGCCCTGGAAGCACCAGCAGCTCTGTGTTTGGCACAAGTCAACACCATGGACGACAGAGCTCTGTTGGGCTCCCAGCTACCCAACCTTTAAATTGCCTCACCAGCTCCTCTGAAAGATGTTTCCCCAGCCAGCTTCTTCTGGCATTCCAGTTCTCCCATATGATAAACAGTCTAGATGGGGTAGAAAAACAAGGTTTACTTTTCTAGGGCAGGCAGATGAAGCACAAGCAGAAAACACACCCTTTCATTTGTGCCTTTGAGTAAGTTCCACACGTCCCTAAAACTCATTGCATTTTCCCATAATTGCACACCAACTCTTATGATTAAAACAAACACCGTCAGTCCAGCTTTGCTTGCCTACAGCTAGCAGTGCTTGGTTTCCTTATTGCCTTCTGCACTAGGAATAATAAAGATATTAAAATATACTTATATTTACATATAAATTTATTCACAAGGATGCTTTAAAAGCATGGAAGGGAGCTGATATCACTACAGCAGAAGGCAACAGGACTGAAATATCTTGTTTAGCTCCACGGCACTTGATCTGTGGTGTGGTGTGTGCACAGGGGCAGGTGCTCCAAGTACTGCTGATGTGGAACTGAGGCTAGGCAGAATGTTAATGACATTCATGAGCTTGCTAAGTTTGTGTCAGTTCAAAACCCACCAGAGAAGTTCTCTGAAGCTCAGAAGTCAAGTGGCATTCATTTGCAGTCCATGTATTGGTGTCATTTTCTCCTACTACAATGGCATCAATCTTCATGCTGGGTGAAACTGGGGTCTCATTCCTTTCAAGACAATGAAAGAGAAGGGCACTTTGTACAGGAACATACTAGAAACTTCCAGATCTGTATGTGTTGTATGTAGCTTTTGGGTTGGATTCAGAAGACACCACTACTGAAGGGAATTGCTAGAAATTTCCAGTGATGTTGGTGTGATTTGTAACTAGATCAGAACACACCCTCGGCCCCGCTTAATTTCTTCATGGCCCTCAAATCCTCAATATGCCAGCTCGGAGCAACCACCACATTCAGTCTCTGAGTACTTTCAAATGTTCCTTTGAAGTTCCCAGATCCCTTTTGTTTATCCTTTCGAGTTTGTTACATTTTGAAGAAAAGAAAAAATTCCACTGTAAAGTGTTCCTTCTCTTATAACTCTCCTTATTAAAAGAGATGGTTAGGCTTGCATTAAAAATCCAATATATTTTATGACCAGTTCCCTTTGGCAAAAGAACATGTAGAGGCTACTCTGGATTTTGGTGAGGGTAGTGGGATTTTGGGAGCAATCCTCCCAGGAAGTGTGTTTTATCAGTATCTATGACCAGGAGAAAGGTATTTTGGGTGGGAGATAAAACTGTCACAAAGCTGTCACAGCTGTCAGACTTTTTTGTTTATGTTATTCTGACTAATTTGTTCTCTTCTTGTGACAGGATTGTTCTCTCATTGTTGTTTACGAAAAGGTTTTCTGTGCTATAAAATAGTTAGAAGCAATCACAGTCTAGCTTTGTGACTTTGGGTAAGGAGGAGGATTCAAGACACAGCTTTCGTGAGAGAAAGAAAACATAGATAGAAGGAACTATAGAATTTCTGGATTAGCTCTATAAAACTGTTGTTCCTACCTTATCATGGAAATAGTATAGCCCTAGCAGTTTTGGTCACAAACTTTTGTCTGCATTTGCTCAATGAACTAACACTGTGTCACATAATTGGCAGTGATGATAGTTGATATATTCACCAAAAACACTTCATAAACTGCCAGAAAATCAAATAATTCCTTAAAAATCAGCATGTCTGCCACCAGAGACCAAGACACTATGTTCTGTTTACTAAATTAAACACAACCAACAATTCGATTAGACAACCTATTAGACAGAATTAAAAAAAAAAAAAAAAGTGGCTTCAAGTGAACTATATAGTTTTAAAGCCAGCAGGAAAAATTTTTATCATTTAAGCTTAACTGAAAGACAAATTATAGTGTTTTGAAGTATGTGATCATAACAAGCCATTGCAACTCAGAGAAAAGATTTAAAGGTTTGATGGACCTGGTACTACACAGTTCCCAACTGAAGATTTCTTTGTTAGCAAAAAAAAGTAGGTCAATTAATTCCAGACATTTTTAGTAGATGATGAAATGTCACCATATTGTTTTGTAACCTTTGTGGAATATGAATGCTCAGGTGTCACCTCTGGCAAACAGAGCTGAGGCTGGAGGATGAACCAAATACAAGCTTAAGATGCCCTACCACTGATCATGGTATTGGTGCTGGTGCCAGTGTATGTAAGGAATCATCTCATGACACATCATTGCAGACTCTTGGCAGAACAGTTCATGGCAGTAGGATCTTGCCCAATGCATTGCTTATTAAATCTCTTTATGTTTAAGCATAAATATGTTTTTAATACTGTCAAAGAGTACAATAAAAGTTCCCTAGAAAATAAAATAAAAACCTGAAACTTTGGGATCAGTGAAATTTGTCAGGGTCCTTTGTATACACAGGAATTTGCAAAGTAATCATCTGCATCTACTTAACACACATCTAACTACTGAAAACTATTGCATGAAAGACACATTATGGGTATGGATGGATACCATGCTTTCTTTTCATACTTTGTCTAAGTTGTTGACCTGAACATATGCCAACACACCATGAATATTTTTCTTCTGGAGTTACTCTAGACTATTCCAGAAATAGGAAAATGTCTTTGTTACTCAGTGGGAGGGGAAGAGGTTGTGCTCTGTATCAAAGGGTGTTAGGGCTGAATAGTTTTAATTTGTTCACCACTCAGATTTTAAAACATGTTTTGAACACACTTTTATTTTGGGATATATATCTAGTTACCAGGGTTAAAGGTTTGATACATGATTGTATAGCAGTTTGACCTATTCCTCCTTTCGCAATTGGTGTATTCTGAATTAAAATGTTTTATCGCTTATTTCGTACACGAGCTGAGAATGTTGATCTAATATGCACCGAAAGCCTTTAACTGTCCTCTTAATTATTCCTGAAATACTGGTGGCAGAGGAGGCACTCCCTGAGACTACAAGGATAATGATCATTGCCTTGAAAATCCAAAGGTGACAGGAGCAATGTTTGAGTGGGGATTGCTCATTCATTAGGTAAATTCTGTGTTTCCTCTGCTAAGAACCAACTGCTTCCACCATCAGGAGTTAATCAAGCAGCTGTGTTCTATCGGATCTATTTTACACATGCAGAAGCATATTAGCAGTGTTATGAGGTGACTGAATTGCTACTCCCAAAAATAGTTTTAATGTGCTAGTCTCGCATTTACAGTTATCTAACTTTATCTTTCTCAGCCATCATGCCTCACCCTAGAAGCACGTCTTTATTCTGGATTTGCACCTTCAAAAATAGCAGAATACTGTCAAATTAAGGACAGCTCTGCCGAGTACATCTCTTTTGACTGGCAAGGGACTGCCACGAGCTACACACTCTCATGGTACAGCTGAGGGTCCCTTGTTCATCTTGACTATTGAGAGTTGTTTCTGGAGCTCAGAATTCACAATAGTTTAAAGCTTAACAGCATTCCAAGCTGAAGGAAATTGGGTGTTTTCTGTCTGGGCGACCCTTTGTATAAGTGAAACAAAACCTTTGCCACCGAGGTACTGTCAGTAATGACACAGAAGAGTAAACATGAACTCCAAGTCAGCACCAGTTGTACTCATGCATTTTGAATGTCCTTGTTCTGCCTGATGAGGTTTGCAGAAGAATTCCATTGGAGACATAACACTAAAGTTACGGTTTTTAAGTGCAGGGTTGTATCTGGGGATACAGCAGAAATCACTATGGGCTCTGGTCTGACCTAATCAAATTGAGGAGTAATTGACCTTAGGACCCGCTTATTCAGTCAGTATTATTGTAAAAAGAACTTATACAAGATCAAGCAATTGCTGCCCTGTCCTTGAAAATAACCAGCACATGACAATCACAAATAATAATTCTTTTTCTTTTTTTTTATCAAAGGAGAATTAACACATGCTTCCATGTATGCAGTCAAGTTTTGTTACAGACCTAAAACTTGGAAAACTACAACTAATGTTAATTAGCTAACAATATTTATTATTACCATTGTTCTTATTTTTAAATAGCTGCATTATCACATAAGCAAGAACCATTGTGTTCAGGACGGTGCACAGATACTCTAAAAGTTGGTATTTACTTCAAAACGCAATTGTATGAGGATTAAAGAGGAAAAACCACAGGACAGGGAAGTATGCACAGCATTTATAATCTAGCCAGCCTGTAGCTCAACTAAACCTGTTAAAATGGAAATCATATGAGAACTCTGACCTTATTATACAGAAAAGATTAGAGGTCAGCATTTTAAAACCCTAATTCAGAAGGAATAAGAGTCTTTCAGACCAGGGGCTTCCAGAGAAGTTGAGGGAAGTTTTTATGGAGTATAATCTTCTTCAATGTTCAGGAGGGCAACTATGTTTAGCTTGAGACATCAATCTGTAAGCTTTGGTCCTTCACCCAGATGCAAATTGGTGGGAGGGAAACACAGCTTATGTGTCAACAAGTCCTTCAAGACAGTTGACTGAGAAAGTAGGAAAATGCTTCCATTTTAAAGAGCAGCACTTCTGACCAACTAATGAGTATGCATTCCCTTAGTAATCTTCTAAACTTCGTGCTCTGTCATCTCTGTGTGGAGCATGTCTGTTGTGCCTGGGCTGATGGCTGCATGACAAGCTCTACAGCAAATAACAGGGCACTTCGATAAGAGCCCGGGTTCTTATCCATCTGTGCAAAAGCAATAGCTGTGGGAATTGTGGTCAGGAGTGCAGTGATCAAGTGATACTTCTCTTCAGGAGGGGCGGAGTGAAGAGCAATGTAGGATGTATTTTTGTTAAAGGAGCAGGAGTGTATATTGATATGGTATGGAATATGGTAAATATGGCATCTTAAAAGAAAGTCATTAAAAAAATAAGAATATGTATATGCTTCTTGAATGTGTTTATACCTTTCTAATGGGAAGATTTTATTTGCACTTTCTGATCTATGTTGATTTGCATGGCATAAATATAGAAAAACACAAGTATGAATGAAACTTTGAAAGCCCTACAATATGAGTATCCCTGAAGTTTCCTTATACACATTTCATGTGGAAAGATCTTGAGTTATTTTTAGGTATTCCTTGTACTTAGATTCATACATACATCTCTGCAGTAGTTCACCTTCCAGCACGAAAGAAAAAAAAAGTTTAACAATTCCCATTCAGTTTGTGTTGTTATAATAAATAATAACAAACTTGACCCAAGCAACTTGTAGCACAGGAAATGCAAAGGAACTTGCCCTGAAAGCTTGGCTCATTCCTTGTAGTTTAACCGAGATAACTTTGGATTCTGGGTTGAGCTGCCTTTCTGTTCCTCCTTCAGTACTCCCATGTGGGATACTGAAGGAGCTTGGTGACAGATTTGTAAATGTAGTATTGACAACATGATTTGAATCATAATGAGGATATAAATAAATACTTAAAAGCTCTTAGTACCACCAATCCTATTAGTGCTAAGGGAAGTTTTTAGGTAGGGAATGGGAAGAATGATGCTAGTGAGATTTTATAAAGTCAGCAGAGACACAGATCCCATTTGTTCCTCACCCACTCCCCTACCCCCTGCCCGGACCCCGTAGCTATTATGATCCTGCTTGGCAGGAGAGAGGAAGAATCATTCAACTGGGAAGAGTAATGAGAGTGCCTTCCACATCCATCTCCACTGCTGGAGCAGAGAAACTATGCAGCTGACAGTCATCATGCTCTTGGGATGAAGACAGAGGAAAAGGGAATGGAACAGAAAGAAGGAACTCCGGGCAGACTTTGACAGAACATGAGACAATTGTTGTAAACTTTTGAAACTGTTGATGCTTAGTAATTTTGTTACTGTGCAGCTAAAATCAAAATACAGATGTCAAATATGTGAAGCGACCATTACCATTGCAAAGGTTTTTAAGTGCTGCTTTTCCCACTGACTTTTCATTCAGGTTTCAAATAATTCCAAACTCTAGAAAAAGCAAGCCCTCTGCCTGCTGACAGCACTGTATATCACACACCAAATCAGTGTCAAGGGAGATTCTGGACAAAAGGTTTATGGACTTCTCCATTATCTACCAGGAGCCGCATGGCTGATTCAGGGGTTTTAGTATCTTTTTATAGGTACTGCAACACAGAGATTATTCTCATACAAGCAGTTCCACAACAATCTGCTTCTGTTGACTTGTACTTAGATATGCATGGCTTTTTCCTATCTTATTCTCTTCTGCCTGTAAACAAATGGTAGAGCCCCACAAAATAATAAATATAAAACTGGTGTTGTATACATTAAACTAAGCTGAAAATTTTCTAAGCTGACCTGTTGAAAAATGCTGATATTACTGATATGAAATTATTGATTTTTATTGATATTACTGATATGAAAATATCTTACAGATAAATGTTATCTTCTTTCAAGTTCTTACTGTATAATTATTGTTAAGTTTTACTATCAGAAAGTAGAAATTATTAATTTCAAAAAAATCCGAACACTTTTGCCCATCCTGTTTTGGTGCTAAATAACAGAATAAGACTATCAGATTACCAGCTCTGAGCTTGTTGAAATGAGATGCTGTGTATGGTGAGAATAAAATATTTCTGCATATTTTCTTTGCAAAATATTCTGAGATTTTCACCCAAATTTAAGACAACGTAGAATTTTGAAATTTCAGTATCTTGAATGGCAATTCCTTTTTCCAGCCCCATGTAGCCATTGGAGAAAAAGAACAAAGTAGCAGAGCGTCTAAAGAAAATAAAGAGAGAGACAATACAGTGGTTAGTAACTATAAACACAGCTGACTAAGAAAAAGCTAATAGCTTTCCTGAAGCATTGTGACCTTTAGCAAATGAGAAACTTTGTGACATTGATTTTATTAAATGCAAATTTTGATTTATTACCTAGGTTGGCAGGCATTGCTGTGAGATTCTCAATGTAGTTAATGAATTTCTGTGTAATTTGGGTTTTATCCTCTTAATGGACTAGATATTTCTATTTTAAACCCCACACATTTATATCAAGGAACATTTATAACCTGCTGCTGACTTAGCTTTCACTGAATTGTCTTTCTCAACTGCAAGTGTGGTCTCGTTTCTGCTCAAGTAGTTGCCCAAGTCAGTCCACAGCAGAGGAGTCCAACAGCATTCATTCATTTATCTCCGTGCACTGCAGTAATACTTCAGTATGTGTGGGTGACAGGTCTCAGTGTGGAGGTTACATGGATGAGAAAGGCCTCAGAGTAGCAACCTGTGTCCTAAGACTGGTCCTGGGTTATGTGTAAAACAACGTTATGTAGTTGGGCTGCTCTCCTTCCTTCCTCTCTTGAAACCCAGAGTTTGGGATAGGTAAGAAGAGGAAAGGGCTTGTTCTTCCTGATTCAAAAAATCTGACAAAGGCACAGATTAGAAAAGGGGAAGGAATCTAAGTGTGTCGGACCCTCAGTTTATCTGAGTGCTGTCTTGTTTGCATGGTAAGTTTTGTATTCTCTTAAATATAGAATTATGGAACTGGCATTATCAGAGACTGTTGCCAATGCGTATCAGAAATCTCACTAACAAACCCCTGCTGACAAGGTTTTCCAAACCAAAAAGCTGGGAGTAGTTTATTCCCATATCTGAAAGCAGCAGGTTTGATAAGGACCTTTACTCTCAGTATCCTTCAAGAAGCAAAACATCTTTCTTCCTGGAGCTGAGTCTGCAGCTGTTTATCCACATATCCAGCCAGTGAACCATGGAGATCTGACAGTTATTCAGTGAAGAATTCCTGATGAAGGGAGAAGTACTCTATGCTCTGATGTCCTCTATTTCTTGCTTCCATTTCTGACACAATATCTCTCTTACCAAGGTAAGTATGAGGAACTAGAGAAACTCCTGGGAAGCAAGGGCCTGAAACTGTTTAAAAAAAAGAAAGAAAAAAAAAAAGCAGTGGTAGCAGATATAGACTGAGGGCAGGAACTCTCCTTCAACTTGCTTCTTTTCATTGCCCACAAAATTGTAAATAGAATATGAAAGGTATATTCCAGTTGTACTCCATACCAGAATATTTAGTGATTAAATTCTGGGGCTAATTGGGCTAATTAATCCCCAATGCAGAACATCAACTTCCAGTTTCAACTAACAGGGTTGAGTAACCGTTTTAGAGAAAATAAATGAAAGGAAAGACATGTAAGTTGTCTTTCTAGACTTCTGAAAAATTATGTTACTGGAAGAAGAGCACATTGAGATTTAAGTCTGTATCATTTTTTGTTTTATTACAGACAAAAAATTGTCTTTGCAGCACATAGTGCTTTCAGAAAAAAACATATCTAATTCCTTACTTTTTTTTCTCTGAATAAAATTTATTGCCCTTTTTTCTATAATGGACATGCCTTAAGGCCCCAGCAGAGATGGTGTCACCATTCTAAAAATCTCTGGCTCGAACAGAGAGTTAGAGACATTTTCTGCCCTAGAAAACTAAATATAAGTGAATATGGCAGAGATAAGGGGGGAAAAAAGAACTAATAAGGTCACCTTTGCAGGTCAGTTAACTGTAACATTAAATTTGTGTCTGGCAATATGCATCAAGTTGGAATTTGAATCCAGGTTTCCTGAAACCAAACCTGACAGCTTTGGGAAACTACTCCATTACCTGACCTCTCAAACTTCCTCTCATTTCAGACTATCTGTGCTTGTTTGGGCTAGGGTAGAGTTAATTTTCTTCACAGTAGTTGGAACGACGTTATGTTTTGGATTTTTGCTGAAAACAGTGTTGATAATGCAGGATTACTTTAGTTATTGCAGACCCCACCAGTGAGGAGGCTGGGGGTGCACAAGAAGTTGTGAGGGAACACAGCAGGGAGAGCTGACCCCAGCTGACCCAAGGGATATTCCATACTGTTATGACACCATGTTCAGTATACAGAGGAAGAAGGAAACAGGGGATGTTTGGAGTGATGGCATTTGTTTTCCCAAGTACCCATTATGTGTGATGGAGCCCTGCTTACCTGGAGATGGTTGCACACCTGCTTGCTGATGGGAAGCGGTGAATGAATTCTTTGTTTGCTTGGCTTGCTTGTCTGGCTTTTGCTTTACCTATTAAACTGCCTTTATCTCAACCCATGAGTTTTCTAGCCTTTATTCTTTCAATTCTCTCCCTCATCCCACTGTAGGGGATAGTGAGCGGGCATTTATGTGGTGCTTATATACTGGTTGGTGTTAAACCATGGCACTCGTCATTGGTTTTATGTGCATTAATTTCAAACAGATGTCAGAATGTCATAATGATCTAGAGCAAAAAGGAAGTGAATTTTAAAACCCAAAGAGTGATCACTCAGTCTTCTCCAACACTTAAGGGCTGTTAAGCCATACTGAAATTATCTCTGAATACAGAAAAATATGATCATAGAAACATAAGACTGTTCCAGGACACTGAGTCACACAGATGCAGCTATACTGCCAGTACCCAGGAATGCAGTGAAAAGGACAAAATTGTCCATGAAAAAATGCCTTACGTGGCAGGTGAGATCAGCTTTGTCTCACGTCTGATGTAATCTAGATTGTACAAACTTGTGACCTGGGTGTGGACCCCCTTTTTCAGAGATAGACCAAAATTATGGCCCCTGCCTTTAACTGCTCAGCAATCTAAATATCAGAAAGGAGAAGCAAAAGCACTGTTGAGGAGCAGTAATTTTGAACATCTCATCATGCAGCCTGCCTGGCATGGCCCACCCTTCTCTCCCTATCCTTGCCAATACAAACCAAGTTGTGCCAGTGTTGAATGGGAAGTACACTGCAATAGGTCCCTTCTTTAATAAATAAACACATCTGTGCAATGTCACAAGAAATTAGGAACTACTTATTCACTCAGGTTCATTGAGCTTGGTGGAATCAATAATCAGTGGGGAGCTGGTACTGAATTCATTAAGGCAGATCTCTAGGACTCAGTAATAGGAGTGAGAACTCACTCACCAGCTGCATTTCCCTGTAGACAGGAAACTGGGCTAAAATAAATCTTGGCCCAAGTGAAAATAATGGATAATACTCACTTTAGATTGCACTGTTTTACCATCTAAAACAGCTGAGCTTTTCCCTAAATAATACATGAAAGGCTGCTTAATGCCTGACACCTGGTAACTGTTGTGTGCAGCCTTGTGAAAAGAAACTGAAATAAGAACAGAGAAACAGTCCTTAGAATTTCATGCTTATTTTTTGACCTGTCTGAAGCACATCAATCCGTTCAAGCACATTTGCTTTTGGTTGCAACTTTCATGTTCCATTTGGCCAACAACATGTTAGAAATCCAGACCTCCGCAAAGCAGGTGTTTGTCCTTTCTCTAGATGGGCAAGTGTATAAGTCTAGAGCTTAATATTTATTAGAAACATCCAATCAATCTTCTGACTTTGCAGTTCTGTGGATATATCACATATTAACAGGCCTGGGAATAAAAATCAAACACAGTACCAGATGTGAAATATGACAGTGCTGTAAAATAATAAAGAACAGCCAGAACTTCTCACTTTATTACTATTATAACAAACTTTTTTACTGAGGAAGCCACAAACAAGTAGAAGAATCTATTGTGCTGGGCACCATTCAGATTCTTAACTGGGGAATAAATCTCACCCCAAATATTTTTCAATCCATGGCCTTGTAGGAATGCACTCTCTGACCTTATTCTTGGAGCAGCTCCACTGACAGCAGTGCTGTCACAATGATAAAGTTGTGCTTGTATGCACTGCAAAATTGGAGCTTTAAAAGATGAAACAAGAAAAAGGCTCACAGCCTACAGTGGTCTGTATTCCCCATCATATTTAATAACTGAGAAACCAAGGCAGAGATTACTTGGTCCTTCATGGTCAGAGGTCATCATTAGCCCTGGCAGTAAATGGTAGGCATTTTTGGCATTTTTAGCAAGCAGATCAAAGATCCAAATGGACTCTGTAGACACAATCCCCTTTGGTTAACCTATAAATTTAAAAATTATTATAAAATTAATCATATTTTATATTACTATCTCATTAAGTTTTAGCAATAAAAGGAAATTAAGACAGTTTCTCAGCAGAAATGAGAGTACTTTTCTGGAAAAGTAATAATCCAAATGCTGTTCTCAATAACAAACCATCACTTGCAGTTGCCATTCCCACACTGACAGGCTTCAGGATAATAAAAAAAGAATCTAAATATAATAATTTTAACTATGAAGTGTCACTCACTCTCCAAATTTTCCAAGACATTTTTCAACTGTTTAATCATAAAAGTAGAATTTAAACTACATAAAAGAAGCCCAACAAATTACAAGTTTTGGTTTAAGTGTGTAAATTACAGATCTGCACACATTAAAACTTCGCCAGGGAAGGCAATGCAGACAACTGGATGGAACATTTGAAGGGGTTAAAAAGCTTGAGCTCTGATCCCAGCTCACTGACTTATTTAATCTTCCTATAGAACCTGAGTGAACAGCTCTTGATATCAGAAGGCATTTCCTGAAGGTTCCACATCCCTGTGGTTTGAACCTGGCAGAAACAAACATCAGTGCCTAGGAAAACCCAGAACCATGATCAAACATCCGTGTCATCTTTTTTTTTTTTTTCTATAGTGACATCTGATAAGTAAGGACCTAACTACTCAGTCCAGTAAAGTTGGTCTCCAAAATAAGAAGATTTAGGTGAGAAATGTATTAGGGCATCACTGAAAGGTCGTAGTGCTCTGTGCCCAGAGCAAGAAAGAGCAGGAAACATTGTTTGACTGAGATACAATGAAAAGAATTTTGTGTGTGTGTATGTGTGTCTTATTTATTGTAAGGCATAGCAGTGCATGGTATAGAAACACAGAAAGTTAACATAGGAACATAGAATGGCTCAGGGTGAGAGAAACCGTAAAAATAATCTAGTTCCAACCACCTGTCACCGACAGGGACATCTTCCACTGGACCAGGTTGCTCAAAGCCCCATCCAACCCGGCCTTGAACACTTCCAGGAGTGCGGCATCCACAAGTTCTCTGGACGACTTCTTCCAGTGCCTCACCACTCTCACAGTTTCATCCGCATATCTAATCTGGAACTACTCTCTTTCAGTTTAAACACATTCCCCCTAGTCCTGTCACTACATGATCTTGTAAAAAGTTTCTCTCCCTCTTTCTTGTAGGCTCCCTTCCGGTGCTGGAAGTTTGCAAATAGGTCAACTTGAAGCCTTCTCTTTCACAGGCCGAACAATCCCAATTCTTTTAGCCTTTCCTTTCCATCCCTCTGATCATCTCCATGTCCCTCCTCTGGACTCGCTACAGCAGGTCCACATCCTTTCTGTGCTGGGGATCCCAGAGCTGGATGCAGCACTCCACGTCTCACCAGAGTGGAGTAAAAGGGCAGAGTCAGCTGAAGCTAGTTAATGTCATACAACTGAAAAATACAGGATAACTGAGATTCCTTTAGTCAAAAAAGCATACAGCAATGCCAGCCACCCTTTAAAGCTTTTCAAACAATTTTCGAACAATTCCTTTGGTAATTTGCCCTACTCTGATTCCTTAACACTTGAGAGGCATTGGCTGTATATACTATGAAAATGTCATCTTTGTTGTCTTCCTAAAGCTTTGCTTTATTGTAACACCCACAAAAATATTGGAAATCACCTGAAAAAATCTGAACAAAACAAAATCTGAAGCAGTCAAGTAGATAGTGTTTTGACTTGACCATTTACACTACTATTGTTTCCTTGTATTCACACATGAATCTATATTTGCCTTCTACTGTTTAATCAATGGATGGAGATAACATCTTCTTATGTGGTGTACAATTGGTGCCCTCTAGGCATCCTATTCATAAGCAGGAATCCAAAGTGTTTCAGCATTATGAATAAATGCAATTGAAATATCTCTGCATATATTATTTTCAGATCTCCCACAAAATATATATTGTTGTAAGGGACAGCCAAAACATGATGATGAAAACTGTTTCTTCAGTACTAGTATCTCATGGCAGCTAGCAAGCTCTAGGTTGAGATTAGGAGAAAACCCCATAATTTTCTTTTTGGCTTTCATTTTTTATGTTAAAATTGATACATGATGGACTGCACAGATTTTTTCTCAGCTTTGTAGCTGGATGCCCAAGTCAGTTGTGACACTGTCTCATGGCAGAGAGGGCTTTCACCTATGTTCTCTTGTCTCTTACATTATGCATTTTCCCTTTCTTTCCAAAATGTTGTTAATGCTTTAGTCTGGCCCTGATTTGGCAAGGATTGTGGGATGGCTAAATATTTTGAAGGAAAAGTACCTACTTGGGACTTCCACTGATGAAACCCTGATCATGCACCACAAATAGATTTAGCAGATCTTTCCAGAACCAGGCTCAGAAAGCACAATTGTGCCCCCCTCCAGCAGGTTTTTCTGGGAATGTCATCCTGTTTTTTCTCTTGGAAGCTGATCAATGTGACCTGGTCAAGTTGGACACAAGTTAGACACTGGTCTTGAAGTCTGGAGTGCCAAAACCTGAATTTCACTACATACCCCATGCACTTAAACTGCAGATGCTTCATGTCTATTTGTCCTAGACTTCTACCACTCCTAATCCATCTGGGCTACCAGATATCTGTAAATCATCAGACCAGTGCAATGCACAGATCAGAGGAGGATTATTATTAAAGCCCTGTAGTCCTTCTTGGTAAACTTTTGCTGTACAACATGCTTTGAGTAATGTCTGGAAGTGGTAAAACTCACGCACTGCATGCCTCCCTGGTACACAAATAAATCCTAAGTCTGACACTTTTATTGTCTCAGGGGAAAATTGACAAAGCAGATCAAACAAGGGGCTGCATGAACTTGTTCTGTTAATGCAGGGACAAGGCACTCAGCTAACATTTGTGCAATGCTTTTCTGGTTGTTTAAAAGTATTTGTGAAAGGAGAGGAAAGCAAGTTTGCATAGTGTGCAAAAAATAAGAGTTTAAGTTCAGACTAAATTCCAATGGTAAAATTTATGTTGACAGAAAGAGAGAAGTTGGTCCAAGGAAAGAAATGTTGATTTGCCCTCACCAACCCTATATAAGATACAATTTTGTTGAAACTAAGAATGCTTGTGACTTTGTAAAAAAAAGTCAAGAACCCAGGGTGGCATTCTTTTAAAAATACTTTCTTAATGGTTTTTTTGCCTTCTTTCTAAATTCTGTAATCAATTTACAGTCAAATTTCAATTTGTATGTATTTAGAAATACATATTATTAAATGTTGCATAATATCAAATATATTGGGTCTGACTGGGATGTACTTAACTTTCTTCATTGTGCTTTCCTAGTGCTGTTCTTTGTACTCGCAGCTAGGAAAGTGTTGATAGCACACCAGTGTTTTGGCTTCTGCTGAGCTTTTCTTGCATGTTGTTGGCTGTTTTTCCAAACCACAACCACGTGGCCCCAAGCCTCAAAACCTGGGGGTTGGAAAAAGGTTAAGAGACACCCTACCCAAGACAACTAACCTAAACTGACCAAAAGGATATTCCATACCATATAACAGTATGACTCATCAATACGAGTAAGAGAAGGAGGGGTGGGGTAATTAGTTATTAAGGCATTTGTCTTCTGGACCAACTGCTACTGAAGCCCCTACTTCATAAGTAATGGCAGACCATCACCTGCTGACGGGAAATAGAGAATAAAACCTTTGTGTTTTTCTTTGTTACACCGTGTGGACCTTGGTTTTCTCTACTAAGCTGCTTTTATCTCAATCCATGGGTTTTTAATTTTCTCTCCCATCCTATTGAGGAGTGACAGCGCTGCTTGGTGGGAACCTGACAGACTTTCTATGGGCTGCAGGTCTTCAAGAACTGCTCCAGCATGGGTTCTGTCCATGAGGTACAATCCTTCACAATGGACTTCTGCATCCCTGTCCCCCCCAGAGACACAAAAAACTGGCTCCAGCAATTGACTCCTCTTTGCAGGGCCACAAGTCCTGGCAGGAACCTGCTCCAGTGTAGGGTCTCAACAGGCTGCACCTTCTTTCAGGGCACATCCATTTGCTGTGGCACAAGGTCCTACATTGGACAGAGGGTGTATATCTGCTCCTTCATGGATCTCCACGGGCTGGAGGGGGACAACCTTCATCACCACGATCTAGATCACAGACTGCAGCGGAATCTCAGCTGTGACACCTGGAGTACCTCCTAGCCCTTCTCCTTCACTGACCTTGGTGTCTACAGAGTTGTTTCTCTCACACATTCTAACTTTGTCTCCCAACAGTTGTTGTGCCCCTTTTTAAATACGCTATCTCAGAGATTCCAGCAACATTTCTCATGAACTCAGCTTTGGCCAGTGGCAGTTTTGTCTTGGGTCTGGCTGGAACTGCCTCTGTTCCACATAGAAGCAGCTTCTGGTATCCCTCATAGAAGCCACCCCTTTAACCACCCCACGACTGAAACCTTCCCATGTAAATACAGTACAAATACATTTCACTTTCTAAGTGAGAGCACATCTTACAAAAAACTTCAAAAACCATGATCTTTTTTTACATATTTGATATGAACATAAATTGATACCTACAGAACCAAAAGGACTCTTAACATCCAATCATTCCTTCAGATTTTCTACTCTGCTAAAAAAAAATTGAACTCCGTCTCAATTATATATTTTTAATGGCTGTTACTGATTCTTAGCCAGCTGTAATAAAGGCAGTTAATAGTTTACTGGCTCATACTCTCATTATTCCAACTTTGCTACAGGCATCATGATTGCTGACTCATACATATTTCTCAATCAGATTTTTTCTTCAGATATTATTCACCAAACTGAGACACCACAGTTAAACTTGAAAGTTTATGTGAAAGAGATTTAAAATTTCAAAAGAAAATTTATGAAAGATATTTTTATTTTAATAAGCTTTCTTTGACTTTCAGGCTTGGAAAAAAACAATAACTGGATCTGCAATTCCTCTGAAAAATGATTGTGTTATTGGTAAGTCAACTCCTGTATGAATAGATAGTCACCTTCAAGTCTCCTTAATTTGTCCTCGTTTTGAAGATATGATATGTGTTTTCTGGATGCAGAGGGGACACTGGTTTTGTTACTTCTACTCCCAAACTGTGAGAGTGAAATAAAATCCAGATAACAGAAGCTGTGACTTTTAATTAACATTCCTGTCTTCATCTTTCCCATCTTCCTCTGCAACCATGAGGAATCAAAAAGGAATATTTCTTCCAAGACAAAGGTTGAGATACTCACACACTTATGTGGCATTAAAGGGTTGTAATAATATCCTAAACAAAACAAGACTTGTAGGAATGCCTGAATAACAGACATCATTGGCACTGACAGATTTCCCTGGACAAATTATTCCAAAATTTTGTGCTTAAGGATAGAATCTGAGCTCCCATCATCTTCCCTGGGGCCTAAACAGCTTCTGACAACCAAGTCCCCTTCAAAGCCACCTCTGGCTACTGCAGGTTGTGATGATACACTTCAGAGCATATGAAAAGACAGAGGCATATGGGCATAAGTCTCTGAAAAGAAAGCTTGAATCTAAGAAGGAAATTTTGAGAAAGAGGACATGAAGAACATCATTGAAGGAAGATAAGAGAGGGGTTTTTAAAAGGAAAAACAGAAAGAACATGAAAGTAGCCTCTGAGGACAGCAGAGGGAAAACTGTTTGTGAAGAGGCACAAGCTGAGGTGCTCGGCATGAGTTCAATACAGCTGTGGACTGTGTGTTTTTGTATGTGCTCCTTATCCAACACAGTAAGACCACGCACCTCTTTCTTCATGGTGCTGCCAGAATTATCTAATCTTTTTTCTGCTGCTGCTGAGTGTGCTGAGCTTTTTTGTACCCAAAATAACCCAAATCCCCAGGATAAAACCAGTGAAAAAAGGAGCCTATAAGCTATCAAAGAAATGAACTTTTTAGTTTCTTACCTTTGCAAATTCAACTTGAGTCGTCTTCAGCAGCCAAGCTTGGTCTTCGCCTGCTCAGAAGGTTTGCGACAGAACTTTTCATGCAATTCCTTTGTACTCCACACAGTATTCATCTCTGCCTTGGAGATTTTCTTTTAGCATTTTTCCATATTGTCTGAAAACCTGTTATGTTCTGTGAAAGCACTAGCCTTTAAGCTGCAGAGCTTCTTTACCAAAGAGGATCTTTTCTGCAGAAGCTCTGTATTAAACACTCTTTCCTTTTGCCAGGAATTGTATTTGTGCTATGCCCTGTTTTATCCCAGCTGCAAAGGAAATAAATACTTATTACTAGCTCCATTTTACTGAAACACAAGTAGGAACTCCCCTTTGGCCAGAATGTACTGTTTCAAAAAGCTCTTTTATCGTAGTTAATTCTGCCAGGTGGAAAGTAGCACTTGTGCTCAGTAAATCTTGCTGTAGCTTGAGTTGTAGTGTTAGGCAGGTAAGCAACCTGTCTTTGAAAGGCACTGTTTTCAGTAGACAGTATCAAACATGTGGATGGACAAACCCACAGTCTTGGAGGACCAGGTGGTTGTTGGGAAAACAGCACTTTTGAAAAACCCTTCTATCAATGTGTACTGAAACAGTATTCTCAGTGCTTGGTTCCCAGCATATTTCTCTGTCTCCCCAGACTGCAGCTCCACTTCAAGGCTATTGCAACCTGACAGCTGGGCTTTTTGTGTTTGGGATTTTTTTCCGCATTTTCTGCCCCTCTGTGAAATTCCAACACACTGGTTTCAACGAAATGCATCTGTTACCTTCAGTGTAGAGCTGTTGAGATGCAAAGTAACTGCCATTCTGTGCCTTTGGAATAGTTTTTCTTTGGCTTACCTACAGCTTTTATGAGTCAGGATATGGGACTTGCCACTTCCCAGCTGTTCGTAAGGTTTCCATTTCTTCTGATGTGAGATTAGCTGAAATAAAATAAAACAAACAGTCTGACTGCAGAGGAATATACACAACAGAAATAGGAGCTGCGGTGACATGCAATGCCTGATGGTTCCCAATATCATTTCTTATTGTGGAAGTAATTAACTGGGAAGATGCTGAAATGTTGGCAGGGCTGGACTAAGTCAGGTCATTAAAGTATTTCTGTTTTACCAGAGGAAGTTAACATACCATCATTGGAATACATTTATAATTCTTTTCGCTCAGATTTAACTTAAAATAGCAAATTTTTTCTGCAGTTTTCAATGCAGAAAATGAAATTTATTTTTCATTTGATTTTTTTTCTTTTTTAATTATTTATAGATAATTGCTAGCTGTGGTCCATGCATCACCAAGTCAGTCTCTAGAGAGTGTCTGGTCCATCTGTTGGGGCTTATGGCTTTTAGTGTAACTTTTCTAAGGCCAATAAATACACTTTGTACAGCATCTTGCACAATAGAGACTGTTGTCTATGTCTGGAGTTGATGAATGTGAGAGCAAAATAAATGTATAAATGTTCAAGGTGTTCCTAGGAAGTGTTTGCACTACCGAACCTTATAAGGAGGATATTCCACCCTGAGTCTGCTCTCTTCAGTCTTTCTTCCACCCTCTGCAGGTGTTAACACTTCTCTTTGAGCTCCTTCATCCACCTTTCTTGTTATTCCAGTTACTGAATAAACACTTGCAACCTCACATGTCACTCAGGGAAAGACTACATTCATGGGACAGCTGAGAAAAGTAATTTCTTCTTCTGAACGCTGTTGTCCTTCACATTGCAAAGGTAGAGAAAAGATTGCTGCAGCTGTGGCTCTACCTGTCATAGCTGCTACTCTTTCGCCCACTTCACTGGGCAAATTGAAGCTTGAATTGCAAACATTTAGACCTAAAAGAGCAACATATGGGTGAAAGCTTTTTTAGGTCTGGTATGAGTGCCAAAGGGGATCTGACTGTGGTGTTGCTCTTCATGCATCAGGTTCCTGCAGAAATACTGCAAAACATTGCCCGAAGGACCTTTTACACATTTTAATCTCCAAAATATCAACCTGTATAGAGTACACTTTGTCTGCTACTTCAATTTCATGCAGCTCACAGCTGTTTCATCAAAGCAGTGACTCAATGCAGTTTAGCAATGTGAGTCTACACTGGAACAGAGAGGAGTAATCTATATCTTTGAACTCTGTCTTTTGTAGTAAGTGGAGAAGAAAGGGTAACCCAGTAGTACCACTCTATCCAAATATGACCGTGCCTGCATTCCCTCCAGTCTTCAATTCACAGCCGGGAAAACATCTCAACCCTGTTCACTGTATTAATTCTGTCTGCCAAAGAGAAATAGAAGGCAAAATTTGCTCATTGAGTTTTATGTTATCCCTTTGTATTTTGTATTTCAGTTCCTTCTCCTGGGAAGATCCTAATGTCTGATGGTAGAGGGAGCTCAAGAGCAGTATGAAATCTCATCTGGGTTAGTGACTAAAAATCTGAATAGCAAAGTTATCAGATTTTATATAGGAAAAGAGTTCTTTTCTGCTGTGCTGTTAAAACAAGTTCTAGATTTTCAGATAAGAAACTAGAAATTTTTCTTCTTTTTTTTTTTCTTTTTTTTCCCTGCATCTCAGAAAATGGGGGGGAAAGTCTAACCCTGATGGAATTAATTTTTTTTCCATTTATTAATTTTTCCTCATACTGATGTGACCTACAAAAAACTTTTTTTTTCAGGTGAAATGTTTGGACCTAAGGTTCTGGACTACTACACAGTGAATAATTTCCAGCTCAAGTTCTAATCTTTTTTTCACTGGTACAGGCAGTCTTAAACTTACCATAAAGGTATAAATGAGCAAACATTTCATTAAAAATGAAAAGGCTTATGACAATACCTATTCTCCCAAAATGGAACCACCTGAGCTTTTCTAATAGCTGGTGACATCCATTAGCAGTTCTCTCAGAAATTGAAAACATTTTCCATCTGTTCATACACACTCATTACAAAGTAGTTAAGAGCCCATGGGATCACAGACACATTTTTGCAAATTAAAAAATATCAAAATGAGTTATTGAAGAAGCAGAGATGACTTTGTAATAAGCATCTAAGCCTCAAACTTTCTCTTTTCTTAGACACTGAAGACACCCCATTAGTTGAAATCTGTTTAGTCTGTAACCTTCCCGAACATGACATTTTGAAACTCAATGTTATACATACTCTGAGAAGGCAAGCCAGCCCTGCCAGGTTACACTACTCTAACAAAGAGCAGAAATCAGCCTTTTTCTTTGGCAGACATCACTGAGGACGAGTGATTAAGAGAACTCAAATGAAAATGGAGCATTTATATAAACAGTGAGATCAGCCAGTGTTATACTAATATGAAATAAACTTCATGAATAGTGTGCTTGCATGTTGTCATGCCTGAAATGATCTCTAAGCAGTAAGTTTGGATTTATCTTTCCTGTAGAAAAGCTTATTGGGAATGGACACTTCTAATAACTTCCTCCAGTCTGCAAGATGATGGAAGATTACTGAAAGCCTGCTACAGTCAGGGCTTCTAGATTGACAAAGAAGGCTTGGTCAGAGACAAATATGTCTAATCAAATAAATACAATTAAGTTCAACTTAAATCTTTTTAGAGGTGTTCCTCAAAAATCAATCTTGTTGGGAATAATTCCAGTGTCATCTTACTCTATGCATGTTTCTTCACATAAGTAACCTCTTGATCAGATCTCCAGCTTGTGTGTGTGTCTAATTGATTACTAAGTGCAAATTGAGAGTTACCATGTTTTACATTGTTGGGTCTTAAGCCTGATTCAGAGCTTCAAAACCCTTTGGGGTTTTTTTAGGGGAAAGACTGCCACATGTCTTGGTCTTGTATCACTGGTACAGAGAGGTTACTTGTTTTGTTGCCTTGTGATTTCTCAGAGCTTGAGAGATCTGCACATCATGTGGTTTTATGCTGGAATCTTTATCCCCCTGGCCAGTGCATCCATTAAAAAAAAAATCCATATCACTTCAAGTTGGAGATAAGGATGTATGGAGCTGCAGTGAAGTCCTTAGAGAAGTCTGTAAATGCAGTTCTTTCAATTTCAAAAGTTCTCACAACATTTAACAAACCACAATGTCATATTATGGCTTGGTATTTCACAGAATCACTAAATGGTTGAGGTTGGAAGAGAACTCAGGAGATCATCTAGTCTAACACTGCTGTAACAGGACCATGCCTACACTTCTTTTTAATATCTCTAAGGAGAGAGACTCCACAATCTCTCTGGGCAACCTCTGTCAGTACTCAGTCACACTAGCAGTTTTAAAGTGTTTCCTGATGTTCAGGAGGAGCCTCTTTGTTTCAGTTATGATCCTGTCACTGGGCACCACTGAAAAGAGCTCCATTCTGTTTGCACCATCCCTTCAGGTGTGATATAATCCCCCCTTGAAAATTTTCATATTTGGACTGAACAGTCCTCACTGTCTCAGCCTTTCCTCATAGTCAGTGATTCTCACTTCAGTGACTGGCAAAGTTATGGAGAGGTATTCTGGGAGGTATTGAAAAACATCTAAAGAAGAACATAATCATTGGTCAAAGCCAGCACATATTCATGAGGGGAAAGTCCTGCTTGCCAAACTTAATTTCCTGGTCTGACAAGGTAATCCACCTGGCTGATCAAGGGAAGCCAGCTGATGCAATGATTTTAGATTTCAATAAAGCTTTTGATACTGTCTCTCACAGCATCTTTCTGGACAAAATGTCCAGCACAGAGCTGGATAAACATGTCATGAGGTGGGTGAGCAAGTGGCTCATGGGTCAGACACAAAGGGTAACAGTAAATGAGGTTACATGAGGTTGTTGACTGGTCACTAACAGGGTCCCACAGGACTCTATTTTAGGCCTAGTGCTCTTCAACATCTTCATAAATGACTTGGGTGCAGGATGGTATACTTATTAAGTTTGCCAACGATACTAAATTGGGAGGAGCTGTTGACTCCCTTGAAGGCAAAGGGCCCTGGAGAGACACCTCGACAAATTAGAGGGCTGGACAATCACCAACCATATGAAGTTTAACAAAGATAAGTGCCAGATTCTGCACCTGGGAAGGGACAAACCTGGATGTATGTACAGAGTGGTGAGTGAGTGGCTGCAGATCAAGGCCAACATTGTCTGGGAAGATGTAAAAGTAACTAGAAAGAAATATAGCAAGGAAGAAGCAACCTACCGGAGGGAGAACCTTGGACAAGCCATTAGTAGTACACATGTTATGCCCATCTTTCAGTCCAAAGTTGGTGAGAGCCAAACTCCAGGCTGTAGGAAAAAGGACTGTATAAGCTCACTCAATGAGACAAATATTTTCGGATGTCGTACAAATATATATGAGCATGAACAAAGAAAGCAACACAGAACAGAGTGATGGGTCATCTGCAGAATGAGATGAAATAGGGTCCAGATGTTCTTAGGATTCATAAAGCAAGAGGCTGACTAACATATTTCTCTGCACTCCTCCAATTGTTTCTAAACTGTGTGATGAAGACATACCTTCCAGCTCTGGGATTTTCTGTATTGCCATACTGTGTGCTGTTTGGAAACTGATTGGCTTATTGTATAATGTGAGCACTGAGAATAAAATGTTAACTTCAGCCAACGTCAGAGAAATGCATTTTCTACCTTCCATTTACATATCAAATTTTCTCAGTCTCCTTTACAAATGAGCAGTTATCAAAAGGAGCCAGAAAGCTCCTTTTTTAACATCACTTACAACATTTCTTCTCAGTGGCCCACAGAGAATACAAGGAATCATGTTTTAAATAAAAATCCATAGAAGGTGGTTATGCCAAATGACTAAATCCTTGCTAAATGTTGATACAGTGCCAGTAGCCTACAGTAACAATGGAGACAGTCAGAACTAAGGGCACAACATGACATTGTGTGGAGAGTAACAGCAATTACAGTTCTTGGAAGATATTATCTTTCAATTGATTGGCTCCATGTGGAGAGAGTGAAGACTGAGTGATGGGGGAAATGAGAGCCCTCCTGCGAGGTTTGACCCAAGGGAACCTTCCATAGTTTAACAATTAAATCCTATTCAGGCATTACAGACACATCAAGTAAGATGAGTCAAAAAGAGGTGATGTCATCCATCATAGGAATGATAATGTAATAGATCACTTTGAGGGATTATGGTCAACATTTTCCAAAAACTATTCCCTCTGTTCTGTATTTAATCATCTGAATGACCTTAGCCAAGATTTTTAAATACAAACGCATAAAATGATCCTTTGGTGGTAAAGCTTTAAAAAATGCTCAAGTCACCTGAATGTCTCTTTTTCATTAAAAAGAAGGAGTTGTACTTTCATTGCCTTTTGAGGAAAATCTTGTGTACATAATGGGGTGTACACCTTTGAAAATTTGTCTCCTACATTTGTGATTAGGCTTCCAAATACGTATGAAATCAGTGTCAAAATTGCTGAATAACCTCATGCCCAAATTACTTGTTTGGCAACTGAAAGTTCCTTCAAGTACTCTGAATGTAGAGTGCTTTTGAAAATGCAACCATTCATCTTTTATATATTTTCATGGCCATCGTGACTCAAGTTTTTAAAATTAAATTTCCAGTTTCACAGTCCCATACCACTCAGTCATATCTTTGTGACTTTCATGGTGGGGTTATTTTTAAGAATATCCGATATCTGGGCTAGACTACATTGAGGAAGACTTACTTTTTTTTTTTTTAGAAAGAACAAAACTGTCTTTCCCTTGTAGGTACTACTCTATTTGGTGGGGAAAGCTTAAGACGAGGGAAAAAAAAATTACAAGATAAAACCACTAAAGTTCACTAATTAGGGGCTAATTATGTCAGACCCAGAGTTATGGCATGAATGAAAAGACAAATGAACATTTGAATTTGAAAGAAAGAAGGTATAATATTTCTTGTTTATCTTTTTTTCTTTGTTTCAGACTATTTCCCTCAGGGTTCTTTCTTTTAAAAAGAGGCAATGGTAAAATTCAGATTGGACTAATCACTTTTATCTAGCTTCTAAAAACTGGTTTTAAAGAGACTGCTTTTCCCTGCTAATGATCTCAGGGTTAGAGGTGGGGGTAGTGTGCTGTCAGAAGGGCTATTTAAGTTCTGTTATCAATCGGAGACAGCTGGATGTTGATTAGTTATCAGACATTCCTAAAATCAGAAATATTGCTGCTAAGATTGCATTTTTGGTGTAACTCTTTATCACCTTTTAAATGGAAACCTTGCTGCACAGTCTGTCGAAACCACTAAGATGACTGTTCTGTAAATTCTGATGCCTTCAGGAAGAAAATGTTGTGCAGTGTGCTGACTTTGCAAAACCTTGCAAACAGTGATGTTAACAAATGAGTGGCTCAGTATTCGAGTGCGAACTGAAGCAGATGTTCTGTCCATCAGGCACATACCAGCAGGGAACAAAAACAAAAAGTACCTCACCTTTCACATCCTATATAGAGTCAGTGCTTCTCAGCAGATCACCTGCATATATCGAACACTCCTGGGAGGGAATGGAAGCCCCAACCTTGACCCGCAGCTGTGCTGATTAAAACATGTTCCCTGTAACCTCCATGTGTAGCCCTTTGATCTTATTCCATCCCATAAATCATAGAATCTTTAGAGTTGGAAAAGACTTCCAAGATCACCAAGTCCAGTCACTGACCCAGCACCACCATGTTCACCACTAAACCATAGCCCCCAGTGCCACAACCACACGTATCTTTTTAACACCTGCCAGGATGGTGATTCTACCACTTCCCTGAGAAGCCTATTCCAATGCCTGACCACACATTCAGTAAGAAATTTTTCCTAATATCCAATATTCGATACATCCCCCCCTGATGCAACTTGAGGTCATTTCCTCTCATCCTGTCACTTGTTACTTGGAAGAAGCTATAGAAAGAGATAAGGTCCAGCCAAGCCTCCTCTTCTCCAGGCTAAACAACCCTAGTTTCCTCAGCTGCTACTCATAAGACTTGTGCCCTAGACCCTTTACCAGCATCGTTGCCCTTCTCTGGAGTTGCTCCAGCACCTCAGTATCTTTCATGTGGTGAGGGGCCCAAAACCAAACACAGTGTTGGAGGTGTGGGTTCACCAGTGCTGAGTAAAAGGGGGTGGTCACTTGCCTAGTCCTGCTGGCCACATTGACCACACTATTTCTGATACACTGCTAGCTCACATTCATGTGGATGTCAGCCAATGTCCCCAGGTCCTTTTCCACCAGGCAGCTTTCCAGCCACTCTTTCCCAGGCATGTGGTGTTGCATGGGGTTGTTCTGCTTTTTAAAATCTCATGCAACTGGCCTTGGCTTGTCCAGATCCCTCTGTAGAACTTTCCTACTCTGCAGCAGATCAACACTCTCACAAAACTTGGCGTCGTCTGCAAACTTAAACTCCTCATCTAGATCATCAATAAAGATATTAAACAGATTTGTCTCCAGTACTGAGCCATGGAGAACACCACTTGTGACAGGCCAACAGCTGAATTTATCTCTACTCTCACAGTGAACTGTGTGTCACCTGTACTGAGAATAGGGGATGGTGTGGCTACACTTGTACTGGTGATGTGAAATGTGTAATTGTTTCTGTTCTGCCCAGAGAAAAACACAGAGGACAGGGCCTTTCCCAAAACTTCTTCCTCTGGACCTCTAGTCCCTTGCTTGTGCTTCCCACCCTGATTCCCTCCTTGTCTTCCATGGTGGCCCAGCTGAACTTTGAACTGCTTGACCAAGAGAGGGAAAATAATGGTTCTTTGCCAGGCAGTGCTGCCCAAAACCAGACACTCCCAAACTCAGTACCAGCAGTGACAAATAGATAAGGGGAACGTTCCCTTGCAGGCTTCATGCAGTACAAGTCAGGAGGGATGACAAAAGCCCAAGCTTTTTCCCGTGAAATCCTCCCCAGGCAGAAGTTGTGCTACAATTCACTCAGGGAGGACTCGGCAGGCAGGGTTTGACCACGTCTCCTCACTGAAGAACAGATCAGAGCTGCCAGGGGTGTGTCATTCAGAAAAGGGCTTGTGTAACTTTCCCTCACCTGAGGAGGAGGGAAAAAGGATAGACTTCAGAGTGTTTGATCACTGAGAGCCTTTAGGCCTCGTTTTTGCCTCTAGGGTGCTTCACAAAGAGTAGGACTTTTCCTTCTGAATGCAAATTCAGTTGACTTTCAGCTCGCTTTGATTTAATGCTTGAAGCATTAAAACACCTCAAATAGTAAATCTCAATCCTCTTCAAAAGTGGTATGTTGCATCAGTGTCAGAGAAAGAAAGACAAAATGGGAGCTTGGAGAGATCCCAGTCAGTTTTCCTACAACCCCAAGGTACATCAAGGACATTATTAGAGCATGGGTGTATCACAGTATTCTAGAATAATTTAGATCAGAAGTGATATCATGTATACTTCTATCTTCCAAGTCATGATGGGCTGCAAGAAGACAAAAGTCTGGAGTGAACATCCTGACAGTACTTTGGTCTGAAGATTCAGATAGAGTAACATAGATTGTGGTGAAAAGATTTAGATTTTCCTGTACTTCCTTTCACCTTCCCAGCCTGTCTTGTACACTCCACACCATCTGCTTTCTGAGCTACTAGGTTCACAAATTCCCACGATTTAAAGACTTCTTAGCAAACAAGACAAGCAAGGCAAGGTCTTGTCACTGTAGATAGGAAAGAAAGGTCATTACATTTCCCAGGGGGGAGAAAGAGAAATATGCAGAAGCAGAAAAGTGAGGTGCTCTGTTTTGGACAATAAGACAGAATGTATGATGGGGAGGGAAGAAGGGAAAACGGAGTGTGGAGTGTGAAACCAGCAAGCATAATCAAGGCACAGTGTTTTTAAAAGACCCATTGGGTTCGGGTGTTTTTGATAACATCGCTGCTGTAGCCAGCAGAATGGAGAGGCCATGTGCTGTGCGTCTTGGGAACAAGTAGAGTGAGGAGATAGTTTGGGAGTATCCTGAATGGGTATTTGTACCAGAACCTGTCTGTGCTGGGGCTGCAGCCTCAGCTTTCACAGCTGTTTGCGTCTGTTCACATTTCTTCATTAAAAATCTCCATATTTCATTCCAACAAATAAGCAGCCCTATTTTTCAATGCCAACTGACTTCCAGTGTCCCGGGTCAATAAGTGGGAGTAACCTAAGAACTCCACTCCTGCAACTCCACGTCTTCATTTATTATGAATTGATTTATTTACACTGACTTTATTTGATCTATATTAATTTCTATCATCTGATGATAGATCTTCCTCTTTAAACAGAATCACATTTATACCCTGCCTCTGAAATCCAGAGCCTGTATTATCTTCAATTTATGCAGTGACATGGAACCTTCAGGGAAACTGCATTTCTTTTAAAATTATTTTGTATTTAATGCAAAAAAAGGAAAAAATAAATCAGTTGCTCTGGGGCATATAGTGCTGTGGACTTAGTGTGACCACCCTGCCAAATTTAGTTCAGGATGACACATTTGCTCGTTAATTATTGTATTTTAGCTAAATGTCATACTTGTCTTTATCTGCACACTTTACAACACTTCGACCTTTTCAGCAGGTTTTCCATTGAATTTTCCCTTGCATAAAAGTATTGGAACCTTACCTCCCCTTTCCTTAGAAATACCTCTGCAGTTTTTCTGACCCTACCACCAGCTGGAAGAATAGATTAGAACTTCTGAGTTGTGAGTTACATTAGTGAAAACTACGGTTATTTGTGATAAAGCAAAGTGTTGTCATGGCACATGAGGAGAAGACCTCTTTCTACATTAAACAACTTTTTCTTACAGGTGATGAAAAAACCCTGACAGAATCATAGCAAGATTTCTGTGTGAAGGGTCCTCTGGAGGCCTGTACTTTCAGGATTCTGAGGGTTTTGTTCAGCCAAGTGCTGAAGATATCAAAGGCTCTGGATTTCATTGCAAAATGGCATCCATTGTAGGATTGTTATTGTACAGCTGAATCACATAACAAGGAAATGCACAGCAGGGCTACCATTAGTTCAAAGTGAAAGCAGCATCCAAATGAACCCTACTCCATCTCAAATGAAGCCAAAGATTTGCAGTGTTACTCACAGTGCACCAAAGCTCTCATCAACTGTTTCGTACACAGCATTCAAGGCATTACTTCACTGGCTTAAAAGTAAAAGCACAGGGACAAGAGGCAGGAAAAGAGGGAAGACCCTCAGTCCATAACCTGAGTGAGAACCTCACTAATGTGCTGATGTGCTGATCCTGCTGGACCGTGGAAGAAGTCTTCATTTGATAGCCATGAGACTGATTTTACTGAGCCATGGATTGCTTTACAGGGAATTGTTGAATAGCTGGGTTGGAAGGGACTATTACATGTCACCTAGTACATGAAGGATGTAAGGAATCTACCTTAATTAATGAATTTGCCTTAATTAATAATAAAGTACAATAAAGCCAGTGTTTTTAGAATAATTTAGAGTGGTTATGTAGGAGCTACTAGGTTATGTATGTGGTATTAAAGTCCTAAGCAGGAACTTCAATCAAGATTGCATGATGCTAGGAGGCATACACATAAAACACACAGGGAGATATTTTCAGGCTTGTAGAAAACTTTTAGGTATTTAATTTTTCATGATTTTTAAGTCCTTGTTTTCTGTCCTGACTTTTCAAAGCCACATTTTCCCAAAACCTTAGCACCCAGCAACAATCCATGCAGTGAGGGAATCAGCAGTCATGAATCAGTTTGATCCATGCCTGGATAAAACACAGAGACCTTTGACTCAAGCATGAAGACAAAGTACTCTGTCTGAGCAACATAACAAATTTTTATTTTTGTGCTTTTTAAACGCTGACACCAACTGATTGCTTTTGCTTACATATTTAGGAAAAAGAACAAACCAAAATAAAAAGCAAATCAGAAAGATGGCTGAGCTTATATAGTTATGTATTTATGGCTTTGCTAGGAACAGACTGTTAAAGATGTGTTCTTTTTCTTTCTAAATGTCAGCTTTTACTGAGCAATCCATTCTGCTGTTCAGTGACTTGTTGAAAAGAGAGGTACAGTGAAATGCTAGGCAAGCCCAAGATCTCAGAAAGGTGCTTGTATCTGTTTATTTATTTCCCTACCATTTATCCTTGCCTAGCCAGCTTAACTCCTGCATAAGAGACCAAATGAATTGCAGATGCGTAGCTGATGACATTCAGCCTCACAGAGCCCTTGGAATAAAGGCATAAACTGTTTCTTTGAATTTCCAAAGAAATGGGACTTTCCAAGTCTGAGTTCAGAATAGATCCTAAAGTCAGTCTTAGTCCAGCGTGTGCTGGAGCTATGAGGCTTTAAAGCTTTGAGTAATTTTTTATTTCTTTTCCTGTTAAAGACACCCAAATTCATTCCCTATCTACTGCTTTTTCGCTGTCAATACAAAGTAAGGTATTTCTAGAGCTGATGTTCCATCTCATCTTCTCCTTTGTATATATCATGTTACTTGTATGAAAGACAATTCATATTTTAAAATAAAAGCAGAAAGAAAAGCTCTCATGTTATCCTCTAAATTTGGGGGCCATTTCTGAACTGTCTTTTCTATTATACAAAGTTCTATTACCTAAACTACAAATCCATTTTATCCTCTAACAGTGCCTCCCAATTATTTTTTTCCATAATACAACCAATAACTTTTTTTTAATATGTTTTTGGGTTTCAGTTATAAGTTTTATTTAATTATATTGAAAATTGCTACCAATGTCAAGCTGTTTGTTAGTTGCACTGTACAATTTGCTGAGATTATTTTTATATCTTTAGATGTGCTCATGGCAAACACTAGTTCACTTTTTGACTTATGGATTAGGAGCACTGGAATGAAAGTTGTCTTTCACAGTAGCTTTTATTCAGTTGTTGACATAACAATGAAAACAAAGAGTAAAATTATTGTCGCTGTAATCAGTTAGCTGATGGCAGAAGGAAAGTCATTGATAAAATGCTACTTGCAAAAATTCGTCTTGTAAGGCCTTTATACACACAATTTTGTATTTGTTTGGTCTGCATTAAGTGTAGAGGCTAAAATCCATGGGAGTGGTTGATGATGGCAAGGAGAAAGAACCAGGATGGAGAGGTTCAGTTTGGACTTGGCCTTCGTTAACCCAACCCTCTTTTTCTCAGGCAGCACCCTGGCTTTCCTTACTTTGTGTACCAGACTATGTGCCTCACCATTCCCAATATTATTTATGCTTCCTCCACCCTCACTTTGGGCAAGAGTGAGGCTGGTATAAGCCTTTTAGAAGCACAGACATACATCCCAGAAGTCTTCCCTACTATCCTCCTTTCTACCAGTGGTAAAAAGCAGTCCTGAGGAGCAATGTAAGAGCAGTAAAAGCACAGAGGTGAATCCCGACAGTACTTTATGAGTCTCCAACCCTGTATGACATCAGGTCTTAGTGGGCATGGAGCAGTATCCTGATGTGAGAGCTGTGTGCCCAGCTCTTCCAGGCTCTTAATGACTTTGGGACATGAAGGTGGTGAGACACATGCACTTCAGCTGGACTGTCAGCCATTTCACCTTCTTAGAGAAACATCCCTTAATTTCTTTAAGATGTTTCCCTGGTCTTTCCCTGTTGGTTTCAATTACCTCAGAGGCCCTTGGCTTATCTCCATAAGACTTCAAATATGGCTAGGACATCTCTGACTCACCAGCAAAAGGCCCTTGCTAGCACTTACTAGCACAGATTCACAGAAGAAATTAACAGAAGAAAAACCATCAGGGTTATTTAACACTAAAATACTATTACTACTTGCTCAGCTGCAAATTGCTGTTAGCTGGGAAGGTGTAATTAGGAAAGTACTGCTACAAAGCTTGCTATAATATTTTTCCCTCAGGCATTCAGTGCAGTACATTATCAGACGCATAATGCATAATGCTATGGTTGAGATACACAGATTATGAGTATACAAAATGGGCATACGGGTTATTTATTTTATTCTGTTGCTCACATGCCAAAGTTACGTAGGCTTTCTTTAAAGGAAATGGAATGGAAATTCATTCAGGATAGATTCCAAATTCAAAAAAGTCTGAAAAAGGTGGGAGTAAAGTCAGCACAGTAATTCAACTTTGACTGTAATCTTTGCTCTGTCTACAACTGTAATTGTTCACTCCCAAGTCTTGGATATTGGCCCTAAACTGACCAGAGTATAAGAACTCCCACTGAGTCCAGGAGGGTCACTAAGATAAAGGGTGATAAATTAACATGTTGTGCTTCCACCAGCTGCAATGAAATAACTGTACTGAACATTGCAGTTGTTAAAATCACGTTTGCTATGGGAAAAAAAATGGAAAAACGAGACACTGAGGACTCAAAGAGTAGAGACCTGTTTGTCATGTTTTTTTCTATATGGTAGCTTACCTTCTTTTTTATAGAAGATAACTCCATTGCACTGGACTGGGAGAGGATGAAAAAAGACAGGTGGAAGAACAACCAAAACTAATTCAAGTTTGTGGTATTATTTGCTCTCTCCTGGTCCCAATAGCTAATTCTCATACTGGAGCATGCTGCGAGAACAGCTGAAAACAACTCAAAGTAGACAATGCCCATTACATTGTTTGCAGGTTCCCTCCACCTTGCACATCTTGTTTATCTGTTTGCAAATAGTTTCTTTGGGCTTCAGGTTTTGCAAGTGTTTAGTTATTTTTCGTGTGTATAAAATTCTTTGACAGGTTACTTGTTACATAGAAATGAGGAAGAAAAGGGAAAACTGATGAAGAAAAGGGAAACAAATATTTCTAAATATCTTTAACCCAGATGACTTGCTTATGAGCAAAGGCCAAGCTGTGTCCACGGGGTATATTCTAATTTTTCTCTAATTTTGAGGAAACCTGAGTTGAATAAAATGTGCACACTCAAGTGTAGGCTGGTTTGCATACACTCACACCAGTAATACTCTTAAACAGGACTAATGTACAGAAAAGGTATTACCTGCCTGGATACAAAAACCACATATTTTGAATTTCTTACAAAAGCACGAGTGACCAGTGATCTGTTTCTGTATCATTCCTTCTTTGTTACCCATTTATATAAGAGACTGTGCTTGTTTCCTAGAAGATGTGCCAGCTTTGTTAGATGCCTGTCACCCTATTCTGCCGAATTGTAATGAAATCAAATATCTTGACTCAGTGTATGGATTGTCTCTTGCACACTGGGCGGAAGAACCTTGTTTCAGGGACAATAAAGTCATCTGAGACACTAGAATTACTAGGCTCTGCCATCACACCACTTTCTGTGCTCTCTTCCCCTGGAAATCTGTGCAGGAAGCTCTCCCCTCCACCAGTGTGGGTAGGAATTGCTGGAGCGCTTTTCCAAGTCAGGTTAATCAGGTTAGATACTTCAACATAGATCTATCATCCAGTTTTAAGTGACTTTAAAATGTAATTATACTAATTTTCTTTCCAATTAAACATAGAAATGTTGATAAGTTAGTGGGTTGGTTTTTTTTAATAATTGCTATTTTAGAAGATACATAATAAAGAATGTCACAAAGACATTATACAAAAGGCAGATTCTTTTAACTGTTCACGAGTGTGCAGAAATTCGATGTCTACATCTGAAACAGTTCCTTCAGGCAGTGGAATGCTGGCCAATATGGCCAGTGGAGCTGAAAAGGTGCTTCCTCCCTACTAATGGGAGAAGCTGATCAAAGAAACCACAGTTTAGACCTTACTCTGCTGGTAACTAGTTCACATGTAAGAGTTCACTCCTCAAGTCAGAGAGGGAGCTCCTACCAGAGGTGTCTATATGGATGTGTTTCAGTGTGTTTTCCTCAGACTGTCTTTATATTCACTTGAGTCAGCAGAGCATCCATACCCAAAAAAAAGAACCAAAGAGAAGGTACACAGCATTCCCTGACATCCTTGTGAGCTGGGGTTTGAGCCTTACAGTGTTACTGGTGGGTGTCAGTGTGCTTCAAAGGTAGCTGCACAGCATGTGTATTCTTAGCTATACTTGAGCAGAAAAGCTTAAACTTCCCTTCTTACTCAAGCCAGGCACTTAGAGCCAGAGCAGACACAGATCTCCTTGCCATGGGTTCAGTGCCACTGGGAACAAATAGTGATAATCACACCATGTGTCTCTCACAGCACTATGATGACAGCATTGTTCACTTTTACTCAGGGCCTCTGACATTGTCATTTTTCATATTCAGAAAGTTGTGCCACCTGATGTTAATGTGCTCTGCCTTAAAATAAGACTGAATAATCATGAGGAGCCTTTCTGTCTTCAAATGCCATGACTGATATCCCAGGCATGCACAGCTCTGAAGTGGAGTCTCTTTGGGCTTGTTTTCAGGCTGGAGCTGTGCAAGATGAGGAAGGAAAGATATTTCAACTATGCTCTACAACCAGCTGTAGAAGAGAGCTTGGAAAATACTGTACCATCCTTGATAATCCACTCTCCTGTGAAGCCAATGACCACCCAAGTTTTACCCCTTATGTCCTGACTTCAGAAAAGTGAGTGAATGGGAATCACAGAATCAAAGAATCAACTAGGTTGGAAAAGACCTCTGAGATCATCAAGTCCAACCCATGATCCAACACCTCCTTGACTACTAGACCATGGCACTGAGTGCCACATCCAGTTTCTTCTTAAACAGCTCCAGGGACGGTGACTCCACCACCTTCCTGGGCAGCCCATTCCAGTGCCCAATTACTCTCTCTGTAAAGAATTCCTTCCTAATGTCCAATCTAAACCTCCCTTGGCATAGCTTAAGACTGTGCTCTCTTGTCCTACTGCTGGTTGCCTGGAAGGAGAGACCAACCCCCACCTGGCTACAACCTGCTTTCAGGGAGTTGTAGAGAGTGATGAGGTCACCCCTGAGCCTTCTCTTCTCCAGGCTAAACAACCCCAACTCCCTCAGCCTCTCCTCATAGGACTTGTGCCCCAGTCCCTTCACCAGCCTTGTTGCCCTTCTTTGGACCTGCTCCAGCACCTCAATGTCCTTCAGTAGTTGACATAATGACTGAACTGTTCTATATAACGTTAGAGATTTTCCCTGCTGCTCATGAGTTATCTTCATGGTAATCCTCAGAGAACTGATTATATGGAGGGAGGGAGAAGCTGCAGGAATGAATAAAACCAAGCACCTAAAATTCCAAATGATGCTTTTAATGATTTAGTTTTATCATGGTGATGCAAGAGCCTTGTTTAATTTACAGCTGCATCTTAGTTTCTGTTATAAATCCAACATCATTTTCTGATTTTATTATGCAAAGTGTTGATAACATTAAGAATTAGATTTTAGTCAAGAAAAGCTTACTCCTGGGCACTTGATCTCTGACTAATGGACCAATCCAGGAAAGCACTGTAGCATGTAATTTTATCCCTGCTTGGTAGAGTACATAAAGTCATGCTTAATTTGAAACATGTGAAAAGTCCCACTGACTGTTAAATTAAGCATGTGAATGAGATAATCCAGAAGAATCCAGTCCACAAATTCAGAAGTAAATAAAATTAAATCAAGTATAAAAAACAATAAAAGTTGCCAGTTTATTCTGTCTCATTCTTCTCATAAGTTGTCCAAGAGGCAGATATTCTGCTGCCATGATATTAACATCATTCATGACTTGTCAAGAAGGAGTGCTGATTTTGTATTGTGACCTCTCTTGTGTAAAAGATACTGTGTAAACCCCAAAAAGTAATAATCCTGGCCCAGGTAGCTTGAAGCCCATTTCTATCCGATACTGCAATGTCTGTCACCACCCTTACCTAAAAGCAACTGAACATATGAATGAGATACTGGGTTGTGGGGAGCCCACTCAAGGTATCTTACCTCTCCAGAGAAGAAGGAAGGAAGTTCATATATTTTACTCACGCAGTCCAAATTCTTTCTAATGTAGTATGGATACTGCTAAAAACTTCATGCGAGAGCTTCACATGGATTCCAGGTGTCTCCCTGTTTGCAAAATTAGTATCTGTGTTGTTAATACATTAGGAGTGTCTTTCTAATCCTACTAGTCAGTGAAGGTCTTTCTGTTGACTCCTTTGGTGCTTTGTTTTAGTCTTTTTCAGGCCAGATTTTGCATTGGAGCCAAAGTTACAGTCCTTATTCTAGAAGATTTTTGAAGTGCTGCTGGATGAAAGAAGTTGGCTTTATATTATAATGATTAGTTAAGTATTCTCTCAAAAACTAGATTTAGAAATTTAAAACCAAAAATATTATATGTTTATTAACACACAAGAGAAAGTATCTTTGGGGTCTGTCTTTCTTGCACTTCTGTATTTTTGTTAATGATACATGGTTCTTGACAAAAACTTAATTTATATGCCAGACTGTGTTCTTAAAATTGCTAAAAATCCAAACATGAAGCTGAATTCATACACAGTGTCTTACAAAAATTATTTTAAAAAATTAACACGAAATTGCTAAGTACTGCCCAAATTAACACAAATCAGAGTTCATTGTGTGGCATTAGGAGGCAATTTATTGCAATCGTTATGTTACAGAGAACCAGATGCCAATTCCAAAAATAACAAGCCTTCTAAAATCAGGGTCATTGCTGTCATATTTGCATGTGAAATACATTAATTGATCTCCTGTGCATATTAAAATTAAATCCACACTTTTTTTTGCAGCTGAATGCTCTATGAGAAATTCGGTGTGTGAAGGATAGAGAGGATGTGATGCTTTAAAGGAATACTTGTTCCAAACTATGGTATATTCTCAAGTAATTGAATCCATTCTGGTTAACTACAGAGGTCCTAAATATCGTTTAGTTTCCACAGTAGGAAGACATTCAGTTATACAGGGTGGACATGTGAAATACCATGTTCTTATCCTTGTCATCTTGTTCTGGTGGTCTTCTAGGGGATGTCCCGAGGAAGCTACAACTGTCAGAGCTCATGGGTGAACAGCATAGTGTTTAGAACAGTTGTCTCTTCAATACAGGTTTGCCATGCCATAGAAAAAAAGTTAATAAATTTTATTCTTCAGTCACAGAGAGTACAAAAGATACCATGCTCTTCAATCGTAATTCCCAGGAGACACTGCTGCAGTGCAAATGAAAGCAACATCATGCATTTTGATGTTTCAGTTTTTGTCCAGAATTTATAAATATATAAAAGGTAAAAAAATCCTCATTGAGCAATAATAAATATAACAATACCCTTCCTTCCCCAAGCACTTTTGATGAATCCTGGACAAAGGCAGTGGGAAACTTCACACAAGAAATAAGAAACATATCCTTCTAAGCCAAGGAGAGATTGTGGGAGAGAAGATAAATGTGAAGAAACTTGGGGGAAATCCTTTACTGTAAGATAGGTCATGAAGCTGATGTTAGAGAGTTGACTTTTTGAATTGAAGACTGTGGAGGGGGAGGGGATTAAATATTTTGGGAGGAGCAAAGAGGTGATTATATCAGACAAGCCACATATTGGAGTTGGAGGGGGAACTCTGACATGGGCATGAAGGGTGAAAAAACCTGAGAGAATTAAGGACTGGGAAAAGGATGTGTCAAGGGCCATTTAATGCAAGATGAGAGCAATAAGTAGGACATAAGAGGAGCAAAGATGGTAGCTGTCACAGATTGTTACTCCCATAGTTGATGTCAATTCACTGTGGATGAAGAAAATCTTTCCCTCTCCCTCTTCCCCCTTGAAGAGGAAGATGTACCTCCCAAGCCGTCTGCTGACATAGTCCTTAAGGACTTTTTGCTTGGTTAAGGTTTTCCCTGTAAAGTCTCATGGGTTTCTCTAATCTGTACCTCCCTTGATTCCTGCAGGCCAGAGAGAATGGATTGAAAATAAATGCAGAGCAATTATGGATTGTTTTGCTCCACTCTGCTTTGTGTGAGAGCAGATTTTCTGGAGCACATTATCCAGGGTTCATAGCACCAGCACAAAATAGTCCTGCTCTGTAAAAATACATCACATGCCTTTCTCTATATCCTTTACCAAGTGAAGACAGCATTTCTGTTGTAGTGGGTGTCTGTTACTCTTAATAATGAAATCAGAAATAAGTTAGAAAAAAGTAGCTTGAACAAACAAAGTCATAATACCAGCATGACCAAAATAATCCAGAAAGCCTTAAAACTTTTCTCAACTAATGTGCAAGTTACAACAGTCCAACGTTAACAGTGCAAACAGCTGTTGTGCTTACCTAGACAGAGGGTAACTTCTCTGTAATGATGTGGGTTATTAAAGTCTTTGGAGATAACGTTATCAGGAGCAGCACACAATACTACAGCATTTATCATTCACCTACTCTATTCTTGTCAGTGCAGAGAACATAAACACTTTGCTTTCTGTGTGGGAAGTCAGATAGGCTGAAGTATGGATTTGAGAGGTGAGAGCTATTAACCTTCGGAAAATGCGAAGATGTCAGATACACTTTAGCAATTGCATAAGGAAAATAAGTCTGTGCAACCATGTTATTTTGCACTTAGTATGAGTAAATGTAGCTACTGAACTCAGCACTGCACAGACACCTGCCATCCCAATCAACAAGTGATGTGTTAGAGATGACAGAGATTAATGCATTATTATTTTTCTTATTGGGAAGTCCAAGAGATAAAGGATTATAATCAGTAACGCATTTTGACACCACCATGACACCCAGAGCACTCTGTGAGCGTTCAGACTCCCTATAAAATACATGGGAGAAATGGGGATCTCTGACTGGAATACACATCAGCTTGCATGCTGAGTGTGGAGTCATTCACAGACAAACTAAAAGAAGAGATGCAGCGAAGGAAATGGCTGAAGCCCCAGATCCAGAATGCTGAGCTAACCTTTGCTACTTCCATAAGATCTGCAGTATAAGAGGCTCCTTATGGAATGTTGGACAAAGCAAAACATTGCTTTTGGATCTGCTTTGGGTTGAGCTGGCAAAGTGCAGAGCATGGGCAAGAGCTGCTTTTCCAGTAGCTTTAAAGACCGAGAGAGATACTGAGTGTCTTGTACAACCAGTCATGCAGGAGTTTCCACAGAGTGGTGCTGCAAATGGACCCCTTGATTCACTCCAAATTTATGTCTGACTTGTCTCTTTTTCCACCCTTTCCAGTTGCTTTATGGGTAAGGTTACATGTAAGGCAGTGATGGTGTTTCCTGTAATGTCCAGCTCTGTCCCAGCATGGTGGCATGCAGGGATCCTGTGAGGCATTTTCTCTCCCAGACAGTGGGAAGTCTGATAAGGTCAACAGGCTGATAAGGGAGCTTACAATTTGCCTTTAGATCCGCTTAGCCATATTGCAATTCTTGACAAATGCTCTTTGTCTGCATACATACCAAAATGAAATCAAGACATGTCAGATAAGTCAATGATCATTTCCATTCTGATTTCATAGTTTGAGACTACTACCCATTAGGTTATAGGAAAATTCAAGGAAGCAGAATGATTTACAGCTCCTTTCAGTTTAATGTCACCTCAAAACTTGATTAATAGTCTCTCTGCCTCATTAAAAATGAAAATAATTATTATATAAAGCCCAGGGTAGTCTTTTGATACCTGTTCAGCCTGAGAGTGAAAGACTGGTACCCAATATCAAAATGATTTTTCAATTACTTCTGCACCTGCCTGACAGTATTAACACATAGAGCATATTTCTTCAGCTTGCTTATGAGAATATTATGTGGAACAGTAAGTTCCAAAAGCCATACCAAATTCTAAGTAGTTAATCTCTACCATTTTATTTCTTATTCATGGGAGCAGTTTTTAAACTTTGAATACATATACAGCTATATACATATGTACCCTACCTAGTTCTCTGATGTTATTTAACATATGTAAAGGAATGTAAGTTCTTGATAAAATACTAATTTCTCTCTCAAGAAAGTCCAGTAGGCCATTTGTTTTGTTATTTCAGATATTTATTCTGTTGAATACACAGTATTCATCAAATATTTTTTGTGGCAGAACAAAATATGTCTTACAAGATTGCATTCTCTTATCAAGTGACAATAACTTGGGGCTGGAACTGGCACACGGTGCAAAACTCTCCACAAAATTAGTATTAAATCCATCTTTGTTGTATACTTGTTCTTTTAGGAGCTATGTTAGCTTTTAACTGAGACACAACCCCAGCAGTTCAATATTTAATGTTACTTAGGACTCTAGAAAACAGAAAAATATTTTTTTCTTTACTCTTTAACTAAAAAAAAAAAAAGGAAATTGCTTTGGAACACAAATGGATTACACAACAACAATCAAAAAACAAGCAGCTCTTGATTTGTGCAGTACTTTGTATTTTTCATATAATAAAATAAGGCCAGGATTTGAACAATTCATTAAATTCTTTGAAAAATAGCTTACTGAGCAAGACAGATATTATATTTTATAGCTTCTTCCACTGGCAGCAAACTCAGGAGGGTGGGTGAAACATGAAAAAACTGAGTTAACCAGCTCTGCGTGAGCAGATATGAACATGGAACATTTCTCTTCATTGTTAGGCAGTTGTCCATTGTATGGGAAGTCCATTAAAGGAAGTGGAAAGGGTAGTCCTGCAATTCTCTAAAATGTAATATCGGCTTTTAAACAGTTCTCTCAGTCTCCTGTGCCAATCCCTCAAGCATGAATTGGGCCCGAAGCTGAGATCGAGAGTAGTCGAGAGTCATAAAGACTTTCAGCAGGTGTTTAGGCACCTCTTTCCTCTTAAATGGCAAATGTTTTTGTGTCTGGATAACTCTTGACACCTGACACATCTTCAGATCATTAGTGATTCGACAGCTTCTTGCTAACTTAGCCCTTTCTAGAAATCCAGGAAAAAGCCACACAGATTGTAACACTTCTATTATGTGGGATGAGGAATCAGATCACTTTTCTCATGCAGATCAGGAAACCTACTTTCTAAGACTGTGATATTAACAGTGGTGGAGACTTTGGAACAGATTAACACCTGACAGGACATTAAGTATTTGAAAGAAGAGGGATGGTCCCATTCTTCTCAGGAATTAAGGTGTCTAGCTTACACACAGTGATTAAAAAAAGATAAGAAGGAACTGTGTCAGCCGAGATTTAAAACTATGTTATAAATTTCCCCTAACACTCCTATTTTCCCCTTCAAATGTATTTAACAGCAACAAGCAGGAGGTTGTATTAAGAATAACAATGGACTTATTTTTCAGCAAGTTATGCTTGAAGTTATTCAAGATACTCCACATGTCACGTACAGAATCACCTTTATGTTACATGTTGGTAGCTGAGTGGTGACTGGCAAAGAGTAATGTTTATTTATCAATACTTTACAGAGTTCTGAAAGATTGAATAGATAAAAAAAACACATTGTATTAGCAGAGTTATGCTAGGATGTGTGAATGCATAATACAAACACATAGCATTCTCTGAAGGTTTTTTTGTGCTTCTGTACATCCAGGTGCATAAGGTGTCCTGCTATGTATGGGATGAGGATCAGCTGGGCTTGGAAATTCTTTAAATTACTAGAACTATGGTCTAGAATCATCCTAAAAAGTAGTTTTGATAGATGCAATCTATGTTCTTTATCCTTGACACTCCCAACTTTACCTTCCAGAAGTGGAAGTTCATCAATTGCTTGTTCTTGAGGTATTTACAAAGCTGAATTCTGAAGAGTTAATTATACACTATTCTTGTAAATTTTTTAGCAATAGATAGCCACCAATGTCATATTTACATGGTATTTTCAGACAGTTTACTGTGGAAAATTAGCAGTATTTCCTCTGCTGTGGTAATACAAGGGCAACATTTCTAAGCCACCTCTCTGGGTTAAGATTTGGTGCAGATTTGATCTTCTCGTAGCTGAAATCACACTATGGCTCATAGGGTTTATATATGCTGTTAAACAGCCTATGTTTCTGCCTGAGTGAATTAATTGACAGTGTTGTAAAACAACCATTTCCAGTACCAGAGCTGCAAATAAGTTAGGTTTGTGAGACTGGGGCAGGGAAGGGCTGAGCTGAAGCAGGGAGGGAATGTGTCACCCCAGGAATGTATCAGTTCCTATCCATTATGCAACTTAGAGGACAAGACACCTGAACTGTCCAGCAGGAGACAGTAAAAGACATATCTCACACATGACTGTCTCTGTGATCACTCAAAATACGTTTCAGTGCAAAATCAAGCTGTTAGGCTAAACCCAGTGCCAAAGATGTTTTTCTTGTGAGTGGATCTTTCATCTCTGCAAGGAATGACTTAGGGATTGTGCTCATGACAATGAAATCACCACTGTCTGTGTTTCTGGGCAGGACATAGGCCAAATATGCAATGAAGGTCTAGTTGAGAGCCAGAGATCATGCTGCCGTATGGTCCTAGAGTAACAGACCTCTGCACTGCTACCTACCAGTCTCCCAGACTGCCCCCAGGATGGTGAAGGAGACTTAATTGCCATTCTCTTGCTGCTCATGTCATATTTTTAAGAGTTAGCCCCAGAACAAACTTAATAATGGAAATGAAGGGAGAAAAGAACTTTATCTAAGGCCTATATGGTTTGGTATTTTGCAGCTGAGAGGGGAAAAATGAGAGAAAGTTTCAGTGAAAAATGACATTTGAAGTCTCCAGAATGTGAAATAGAAAGGAATGGCTGAAATTATTGGAAGGCACAAAGTTCAATTTCATATGACCTGGTATTAATGCTGTGACAGTCACTTGTGAGAACTTCAGTCTTCTCTTCCCTGCTTCCTTCCTGCAAGATTGCAATCTCATGCTGTAGCTCCTACTTTAATATTTGCAGGGATTACTGGTGAGATACAGCCTTTTCTAAAATATGGAACAGACTAGGAAAAGCATCAAGAGAGCTAATCTCAAGTATCTGTGCTTGAGAAATAAAAATATTTCTGAGCAAGAAAATATTAGGCATCTGTGGAATCACAGTCACAGTCATTATCCATGTGTGCCACAGTAGCAGAGTATAAGACTTAGTACTTATCTGCAAGTAGAGGCATCTAGATCCAGACAGGTCAACGAATTCTGCAGCAGTGCCTGGTTTTTACTGCCCATCCCTTGTCCCAGATTTCCGAAGCCTGCAGTTGCTTTGCCGTACTGACCAGTTGTGGCGGTTTAACCCCAGCCAGCAACCAAGCACCACACAGCTGCTCCCTCACTTCCCCACCGTCAGGATCAGAGAGCAAATCAGAAGGGTAAAAGCTGGAAAACTCACAAGTTGAGATAAAGGCAGTTTAATAGGGAGAGCAAAAGAGGCACACACAAGCAAAGCAAAACATGGAATTCATTCACTGCTTCCCATGGGCAGGCTGGTGTTCAGCCGCTTACGGGAGAGCAGGGCCCCATTAAGTGTAATGGTTATTCAGGGAGACAAATGCCATAATTCCTAATGTCCCCCACTTCTTCCTTTCTTTCTCCCACTTTTTATACTGAAGTGTTCCTTGGCACAATATAGCATGGCCCTGCTGGTGGCCTCTGCCAGAAAGCACCAGGGAAGAGTCAAGGTCAACCTCTAAGTTTCTGGAGTAAGGAAAACAGTTTAAGCACGATGTCAGATGGTCTGGAGTATCCCTTTGGCCAGTTTGGGCCACCTGTCTTGGTTGTGTCTCCTCCCAACCTCCCAAGCGCCCTCATCTTTCTTGTCAAGGTGGCACTATGAAAAGCAGAAAAGGCCTTGGCTCTGTGTAAGCCTTGCTCAGTAATAACAAAAACATCTCTACATTATCAACCCCATGTTCAGCACAAATCCAAAATACAGCCACATACCAGCCACTATGAAGAAAATTAACCCTACCCCAGCCAAAACCATCACACTATATAGGGCAAATCTCTTACTCTGGAGCTGGTATTTCTCTTCAAAACCAAAGGAAAAGAAAGCTTGGCAAAAGTGCTCCGTCTCTTGTGTCACTGCCTGTTTGGAGTTAATGTTACTCTGTGCTCAGAACGTATCCAAAATTTTTTTGTGCTTTTAACCTTAATCGACTCCCAGACATTCTTTAGTCCAGTCACACAAGCAGCCACACTGGCAGAGCTGTCAGAGGTGTGAACAGCAGCAGAAGCAGAGAGGCAAGCTGCTGACAGAGAAAGTGAGACCCCTTCCAGCCTGCTTTGTTTTTGGATAAATCTCTCACTTTTTCCTCCTTAATTGGAAACATTTGTTCAGCTGCAAGAAAAATGGAATGTGGATGTAAAAGCTCAGCACCCTCACACTCCAGTATTTCAGCCAGCTATTGATATACAGAGAAAAAGGTCTCTCAGGGATAAGCAGAAACATTTAAATTCCAGTATCACTAATATTATTTTAACTTTTTTTTTTGTTGTTGAATCTAAGCAGAGGATCTAGCTCTTCTTTTTCACAGAGTTCTGCAAACATGCCTAGAAATTAATAGCTGTTTTGTGTAATAGAAATACAGCAAAGTACTCCAAAGAGCAAATGTATTTTGTTTGGAATCTTGCTTATAGGAATCACAAAAGACAGTCTTTTTAAAACACGGTAAAACCTTTGCTTTACTTCTCTGACTTTGATGCTAGATTGGAGCCTGCACTCTCTTTTTGAAGAAGCTTATAATGGAAATGGTAAGACATCCTTAACTGCAGCAGATCAAGTCATTTCCCTCACAATGCAGCCCAGGCGGGAAAGTAACGGCAGTTAAGGAGACTAAAGGAAAGCATCCCTAGAAACCATTTCATTAGTGAGGTTTATCTCAGCTCACCTAAGTCAGGAGCAGAATTAAATTTACTACTGAAGCAGCAACAGTACACACAGTGCTATTTGTGTGCTCTTTATCTGAGATGTACTCCGTATCTACTATGGGCAGAGACAAAAAGTCATCTATTTTTTCCTGTAGGAGACAAATTAGATATTAGCAATCATAAATAATGGTTTCTCACCATGCAGATAACTTCTTGTATGTGTCTTTGCATTTATTTTCATAAGCCTCAGCCTCACAGCTTCCCTGGAAAGACTGCAAGCCGGAATCTGTTTCTCCAGCTTGGTAGAAAAACGAGAGCTATGATAACAGTCCCTCAAAAGATATCTTGGTCAGCTGGCTGGAAAGGAAAGTGCTGCCTTCAGAAGAGGTGAAGGTTGAAGATGTCATTCTAGGCAGATGGATTTTCAAAAATCTATCTCTTTGGAGAAGGCTCTAATTTCTGGATCAAATTAAGTATTCCTCTGCTCTGGACATCAGTGGCCCAACTTTGTAGTGTTACAAGAATGAAAAACACTCCTTTAAGAGAAGCTAAATGACAAGACTTGCAGAGCAGCATTTCTTAAAACCCTCTGTTTAACCATGGTAAATTGACAGCAACTTTCATGTCACCTCAGTGGTTTCAGAGCTCAAGCCAGATCATGGTTTATTGTGTCCAGAGACCACAGATTTTGGGATTTACCAAAAGCACTGCAACAACAAGCAATCCATTTTCAGCACAGAGGCATCACTGAGACAAACCACACTCCCTTAGGTGGCTAGACCCCCTTCATTTCTAGTTTGAAGTCACATAAGGGCACAGAGTGCCTTCGAGATTACTGGTTGAAAGGCCCATTAGGCTAATGAAACATATCCTGCTGCCATGGGAGCACTCATGTCTTTTTCTCAGAGGGTTTTCAGATGTACACAGAGCTATTGAAATACTCTGAGGCACTTTTGAGAGGTAAGATAGCACACAGGCTTTTAGGTCAGGTACTCACTTGAATTCTGTGAACCAGCACTCCTTTACATGTCCTCCAAAAACTGAGAGAAAGGTTCACTTATCATCTTCAGTCAAAGTGAAAATACTGCCAGTGGAGCTCATCAATATAATTTAAATAATGTTGCCAGGAAAGCAGTGAATTTTACTTCAGTAATGTGACTGATCTGGGCTAAGCTCAATTCTGTTGTCCACCACAAATTGATATAATCATGATGAATCTCTTTAAAGCACTTTACCTCTGTTTCCTGTTTCACAATGTGGGCTTAGAGATATTCTTCTACTTCTAGTTATGTAAGTTATAGGTATTTCAGGGACAGATCTAGATCTTTCAGTGAATACCTACGAACACACAGTTTTAGGCTAAACCGGAGTTGGGTGAGGTTCCTCATCTTACTACTCATATAAGTCTCTAAATCTCTGTAAGGGTACTGTTTTTAATTGCTAATGGTAATTTGAGCTCCATTAATCTGGATTTGTTTTGTTTTTATCTACATGGACAGGTAGAATAGAATAGAATAGAATAGAATAGAATAGAATAGAATAGAATAGAATAGAATAGAATAGAATAGAGTTCTGATGGAATGTACCTATGAAAATCATCTACTCCAGTAGGGAAGTTAAATAAACAGTACCATGAATAGAGTTCTGACAATGATAGTACAGAAGAAGGTACTTATTTCATCTCTTGCAATTAATACACTTTCTGGAAATTCCTACTTTATCATGGTCATTTTAAACATCATCATTTTACTAGAAATTTTGAGTCAGCTGATGAAAAGATGTTCATGTGCTTTTTAAAGGTTACAGGCAGTTCTTCTCTTTTCTAGGTAGAGTTTAGCTGTCCGACTATGTGTCCATACGATTGTCATTCACCTAAATGAATGAAAGTATGGGAGGAAGTATTTGCATGATTGATGGGAAGAATTAATTTATTCTAGCCACCCAGCAGTACAGTAATTGGTGTCTGGGATGCAGCTGCAAGTGACACATGATAGCTGTCAGTGTCATGTGTACACAGATGGTCTCAGTGTTTTGGTGTGGAGATAACACTGTGACAAAAGGATGGGCATGATGTGAGCAGAACACCACAATTCTTGGCTTGCAACCACTGGCAGCACTGTTGTGCTGTCCTACATACAAGACGTCTCTCACTGTTTCCTGCACCTGAAAGACGCTGATACCTCTAAAAAAAGAAAATTGTGAGTTAAAAGCAGCAGCAGAGATCTATGAAATCTATGTGCTTTTCTCCCATGATCTTTTAGATGCCTAGACGGTTGGGAGAGGGGGTGTGGTGTGGTTTTTTGTTTGTTTGTTTGTTTTAATTTTTTTTGTTGTGGGGCCACCTTCAAGATAAAGACTTTGTTCTGAAGACTGAGCATACTTTCTAAAGTTCCTATAAGGTATTGAAAGGTAAAAATACTTCTTGTGAGTTCATTAATTAGCTCCCATGTAATCCTCAGAAAGCACTTTCAGCTAGGAAAACAGCTAAAGCAGCAGTTTGACTGGGATTACTGCCTTACACTCTTTAGTTTCTGCCCTCTCCTGCTCTCCTGTCATCCCACCTCCAGAACAATCCATGTAATGGGAAATATAGATTTCCCCTGTTCCTCATCTGTGTTGCAAAGGAAAATGTTGAAGGTCACATGGTACTGGGCATGCTACAATAAACTTGCATAGTGTGATTCCTAGATATTGGGTTGTTCAGCCTAGCTCGTTCCAGCAGTCATGAAAATCTGTATTTTAAAGCAGAGTAGGTGGAAGGCTGCAAGCATTGCTTGAAGAAGTGGGAGAGGCTGGTTGTTCTTTGGTAGTTGGTGTGAAAGCACGTTAGCTATTGACACCTTCCTGGTTACACAGAGCTGGATGGGATTTCAGCAGCCTGAGACATAATGTCAAACGTAATTGGTGTTGCTTCAGTTTCTTCATACTGCTCAGTCTCCATACTTTAGCTTTGCTGGTGCTGTGTTGCATTATAACACCTACCACTGTCATGGCTGCTGCACACCAATTACCCTGCAGTCTCATTTTTATTTGAGAGGGAGAAGACAGAACTCTTAAAGCCTTCAAATCCTTGTGGTGTCGGGGGGGGGGGCTGATTCCCATTGGCTTCTGTGCAGCACAGTCATTTAACAGCCTGGTTTGTCAAGCCTTCAAGCCCGTGTGTAGTACAGAGAGGAGTCCTCTTCACCACAAACTGAGGAGCTCAGTGTACAGGAGACAAGTTTCCCTGCATAGTCAGATTTTCCTGCAGAGGCAGATAACACTGGGAACAGTGTGAATCACTTATGCTGAATCAGATTCTCTAATTCAAAGCCCACTTACATCAGCAGTGAAGCTCAGTCTCTTATAGAACTCAAATATTTTCCAAAGAATGAATTAAGTGCAGGGCAGGGGAAGGGCAGGGAAGGGAAGGGGAAGGGTAATGAGCAGACAAGATTTCTAGGCAGAGGTACAGAGGCAGTTTCAAAGTATGCACATGGGGAGAGCCACCCATGGTATCTGCGAATAGACATGGTCAGAATCAGTCAGCTGCTGAATGCACCAGTGTGATAAGTGAGGTCACATCAGCCTGATGTCCAGCTACTGGTGGGGTTCTGCAGGAACCCATCTTAGGCCCTGTGGTCTTCAACATATTCTCTAATGACTTGCCTGCAGGACTCAAAGGAATATTAAGTCTGCAGATGATACTAAATTGGGAGGAACTGTTGATCCCCTCGAAGGCAGAGAGGCCCTGCAGAGAGACCTCAACAAATTAGAGGGCTGGGCAACCCCCAGCTGTGACTGATGATTTAAGTGCCATATTCGGCACCTGGGATGGGGCAACCCAGGATGTATGGACAGACCTGGAGCAAGTGGCTGGAGAGCAGTGTCACGGAAAGGGACTTGGGGGTCCTGGTCGATGGTGAGTTGAACACAAGCCAGCAGTGCCCCAGCAGCCAGGAGGCCCAGCCGGTCGAGGGAGGTGATTGTCCTGCTCTGCTCTGCACTGGGGAAGCCTCACCTTGAATATTGTGTGCTGTTTTGGGCACTGCAATATGAGAAAGACATTAAGCTGTTAGAGAGGGTTCAAAGGAGTGCTATAAAAATAGTGAAGGGTCTAGAGGGAAGCCATTCAAGGACCAGCTGAGGTCACTTGGTCTGTTCAGCCTGGAGAAGAGGAGACTGGAGGAAGACCTCATTGCAGTTACAACTTCCTCGTGAGGGGAAGAGGAGGGACAGGTAGTGATCTCTTCTCGGTGGTCACCAGTGACAAGACCCAAGGGAGTGGCCTGAAGCTGTGCCAGGGAAAGTTAAATTTAGATGTTAGGAAAGGTTCTTTGCGCAAGGGGTGTCTAGGTGCTGAAATGGGCTCTCTGGGGAAGCTGTGACAGCACCGAGCCTGCCAGAGTCCAAGAGCGTTTGGACAACACTCTCAGGCACCTGGTATGATTCTTGGTGCTGTCCTGTGCAGGGCCAGGAGCTGGACTTTGATGATCCTTGTCGGTCCCTTTCAACTCAGAATATTCTATGATTTCATGATTCCACAATCAATTCTATGATTCCAGAGATCAAAGCTCTGACTGTGTCCTTAAGTGACTGATTTGGAGAGGAATCTGATTCAGAGTACCAATAATAAAGCTATTTGTTTAGATGTGGCTCTCAATCACAAATGATCACTCCTTCTGCTTCTTCTGCCCCCATCCCATAATTTTTTATTTATTTGCTAGTCAGGACTTGTCTTGTCCTGACTCTGGGTTTTGAGCTCTCCATGTGGAACAGTCTGTCCATTTTTTTTTTCTGACACCTATGGATGTAGATCTTAAATGTTTAGATCTTCATTTTCCCTTGAAACCCCGCTTGCACATCCACATATTTTAGAGATGTATTTTGTTGTCATTTTTGACAGCATATCAAACAGCTTGGTAATTCTTCATTTGGGATGCCTCTTCTTGAGCTAGAGTTTGGATTAAAACAGAGCTTTATGTTAATTCTAGTTTAATTATTTCATGATCTTCTGTTTAATTATTGAGTGGTCGCTCTAGTTTGATAATATCTAAGAAACCATCATTTACAAAGCAAAGCAGTACATCTAGATGCCTTTACCCTTAGATGAAATTAGTTTGCTCACTAGATCAAATATTTATTTAACACTTACTTAAGGTTAATGAAAGATTTTTTTAGCAATAATATTTTAGAACATAAACCAAGTACAAGTAAAGAGACCTTGAATGATTACATAGATGCATGAAACTGATCTGTTAACGTTCCTTTAACATAAATAAACAAAACTGGCATTAATAATTTGCAGTCAAAGTGGGCCTGCACTCTTAGAATCCTAATTATGAACTGAACAACAGAATAAACATTTCATTCCTCTTTTTAAATATCTAACTCTTTTAGAAAACAAATCACTCAAGATGCTTACAGATGTTAATTGCCAAAACCATTTTGAAAAACATATTCTGATAACAATGCTTTTTGTTGGAACCAATGTAGTCAGTCATGGAGTAAAAGCTATAGCTCGTCCTCAGTGACACCAAGGACACTCAGTGCTTTCTTTATGAGCCATGCACATATTTGGGCCAACTTATATAGCAGAGCTACACTTTCTAATCCACATCCTCCAGCACAAAATTCAAAGGTGCAATAAAGTCTTGGGCTAAAATGAAATTTCTATCTGCTTTTCTTCACAAAGCTGAGCTCAGTTTTAGTGAGTCATTCGGGACTACCTGTATTTCTAGTGCTTTCTTGTGACATTGAACACTAAATATTAAGATAACTACAGAGTGGCAAAAAAAACTCTGGACAGTTATTGAGGTAATGATGTTGTAGCTATGATGATCTAAGAATGTAAGAAAGACAAGATTTGACAGAGAGGCAGTGAACTTCACAGTGCTAATTAATATAGTTGGAAAAAGCAGATAAGCTTGTGGGCACATCTAAGCTTATTTTCAAGAGAAGCAAATGGAAACATTAAACTTGTAAGTCCAATAAAAGTTGAGAATTTTGACACTCATTATCTGAGAAAAAGACAGATATATAGGTAGGTAGGTAAATAGATAGACAGATAGATAAATGGATAATTGAAGATAGGTGAATAATTGAAGACCAAACGAATTGTGGTGGTGACACCAGAAATTATCAGCTTTCTCCAACTTAGACCTTATTGAAGGATTCACCCAACCCAGGTGCACCTCCTTAAGGAATAGCTTTGACTACTGACTCCATTCAGTAGGAATTGCTAAGTCCTACCTTTCCAGAACATGGTAATTCGTCCTCAAATGACAGAGATACCTCAGTATAGAAAAGTTGTCTTGGACTGGGGAAGAAGATCCTGTACAGACAGCAGAGATAATTTCTCACCTTAATTCCTTCCACAGTGTTGAAATTCACAACGTTAGGATGTTTTACACAAACTGAAAAGAGCTGAACATTACTAAAAATAAGTAGAAAATTTGTCTCCTTCAGAATGACAGAGCATGAGAGAAGCTCTATATTGGATTTTGTTTGGGAGGTGAATTATTCAGCCCTTACAGAGATTTCACTACAAAACTTGCCTGTCTGCCTGAAACAGCCAAAAGTTCATGGCATGATATTTAGTTGGCACAGGCAAGAGGGAGAGTCAGAGACAGTATGATTAGTAAGAGCTGGCTTGATGACTGGCATCACTTTTCAGTCTCATTTACTGCAGGACACTACCAGCCTTCCACTGCCATCCCTGAGTAGTTTCAGGAGACAAATGTGTTCCCAGCTCCAGTAGGTACTTCTGAAAATGCCACACTAAAATTCCTATCCATTGCTTTCAAAGTCCTTATTCTCCTTGGTGACATTTTCATAGACCTCTGCAGGAGCAGAGTGTCACCTAAGATAGGAATATATGGAATACGCTGATGATATAGGCAAGATTAGTCAAGCAGGTTTTCTTCAAGAAAACAGCTAAAGACAACAGAGAAAGCAAATCATGATAAGCAGCTATTACAAGGCAATTTTCTATTACCTTGGCAGTTGCACAATGACTCTGAACTAATGCCAAAGTATTTGGGGCTGACGTTGGGGTAGACAACTTGTACTGCCACTGCACAAAAGTAGAATGTGACTAATTATTCCAAATGGAATTTAAAAGGAAGCTAAAAGCCTGATTTTCAAAGCTCCCAGACAAGAAAAGTCTTCATTCCAAAGTCTTGATTAGTTCTCTTTAATCTGAAGTAAATTTTGTAGAGAGACAAAAGCCAAGTACTTTTTAGTAGGGAATGTCATATCTCGTTCACAGCTTTTCCATATCCCACTCATTAAAGTGGTAGAGTCTTGGCACATCTGTGATCTCATATTTTAAAACATGGAAATCATTCAGTGGTTTGATTAGTAGGTGATAATAGAGGAACATGTAAAACACATCAATTAAACTAAATTACATTTCACAAAATCTGTTTCAGTACCTCCACTTTGAGTCAAAGTTTTAAAAAGAGCTATTCATCTGTTAGAAATAGATGAAAAAAAGTGGCACGTAGATTACTCACAAGGTACATTTTAATGTAAATTTAATTAAAGATGAAAATTTAATTAAAGATGACAACAACTAATAATAGCTCATGATTCAGCATGTTGATGAACAGGATCAAGCAATTTGTGTTCTCTTTTCATTATGTTTGTCTTCCAAATAAAGCTGCTCTTCTCCAAGCAAGAATGCTGTGTCCCTTTATACCATGCTCTCCCTGAAGTCTCACTGACTTCTGAAAAGAACACACGAGGAGGAGCTCACAGCAGGGCAGGGGAGGTCAATGGTTCTGAAAGATACTCTCTTCTCTTGGTCAAGTGCTGGCATATGAAGTTTGAAGAAAATAGTGAGTGGCTCTATGGAGTCAGAGCAAACACCCTTCTAGCTCAATCTCCAACCTCTGACAATGGCTAAAATGGTCACAGATTACACCTACCTTTCTCTAAGGGCCCACAGGGGCACTGCCAGGCTAAATAAATTTGTACAGAAATGTAAATGAAATGTTATGCAAGCAGTATAAACAGAAAATGTCTGTTAAAATGCTGGCTGATGATGCTGTCCTTCATGGGAGCAGATTTGTAGGTTGGTCTGTCTGGACCAGCTGATACAAATGGAGGTAACAACTTTCAAGAGTCTTAATTCCTTCTTTGAGGTGCTTAAGACAGGCTAAAAATCATATTAGATCTTGGTATTATATAAGTGTACAAATAGATTAGAGTGCTGGGAACAACAGGATAGTTTGGCCTGATGAACTTGAGAAAATCTTTAAAAGGCAAAAGGTGGTAGGCACCATGAGAGTAGTAGCTGACATTACTAGTTACTAGTTTTCTTGGTAGCAGGCACTACTAAGAGACTAGTAGGAAAAACATCATGAGGCACAAAAGCCTGGTCTCTGTTTGATTTTTAGTACTACATAGTTATGGATTTCAGTTTCCAGCTGGAGAATGAAATAATTATGTATGTGTCCCTTGAGGCTGAGGACTGGCAGGTTAAAGACAAAACTTCTACATGGATAATTTGGGGGAACTCATTGCTAGGTAGTGATTAGCTAGCTTTGCTCACATAGTTTCCAAAAGGTTGTTTAAGTCATTGAAAGAATGCTTCAGGACATGCATGCCTAGTTCCATGGATTTTGATGACTGGACTGGGAGAAGTTACTGATTTTGGGAGCCATGTATCTGTTCTGCCAGTGGTTGTTTTTGCTCTTTGCTTTCTTCAGTTTACCACTCTTGTTCTGTGAGAATATTTCCTATAGCAAGGAGTTAGGTGAGGTTAGGATTGTTTGCAAGTCAACAAGAAGTGTTTCTTTCAAGTTGTGATCTTCTTTTAACACATGTAGCGATTTTTTTAATAACTTTGAAGATTCCCATACAGGCAAGTGTGCAATGCTAGCAGATTTCTCTTTGCCTTATTATACCTGTTATTCATGGTAACCCTTCAAAATTTCAACCTGTTTCTCAGAAGCAGCATTCTTTACAGGTTTGTCAACTTTATGTTAGTGAAACAAATGTAAGGAGAGATTTCCATAGTGCAGTTACAACACTGTTGAAGGGTTTAGCTATACATTAAAGCCTTCTGAAAAGACATTAAAGAATATAATTTTGGAATTCCACTTAACGCCTCTCGAATATCAGTGTGTGAAGGCAGAAACCACCTTTGCAGAAGAGAGGATATTGCCAGTGCTCTGGAGAATAGTACTGCAGAGACCTCATGCATTTGTTATGTGAGTGTCACTCTCTGCCCGTTACCCAAAAGGATGTGATCACACTTGCCCTCTTTCTGCCATAAAATTCTCCAAAATCAGACAGATCACTCTCTGCATCTGCTTCTCTCACTCTTCCTTGTATCCAGGCCAGTCCTCACAGACCTTGAGTTAGATATGCCCTAATTTTACATAGCTCTAGTTTAACTTTCCTACATGAAATGAGTGACTGCCAAATATTGCATCATAGACCTCATAAACTGTCCAAGAAGAACACAGCATGCTGGCACAGTCTGTCATGAAGAGGTTAAGCAGGATTGGCCTTCTCATTCCTACCTTTCTGGTTTCATGCTGGCTACCTGACGCTCAGTGGGCAGGATGGACTTATAGAGCGTTTTGAAAGGTATTTGTCTGAGAAAATCAACATCAGTGAAAGTCTACTTGGTACAGAAGGGAAATATGTTGTTTTTTCTTTATTACTCTGAGTTACAAAGTCGGTCTTAAATAGAAATGGACTACCTAAACAAGTAATCTAGCTCAAATCTACAATTATTTCACCCTGTCTTCTGGGTTTATTTATTTTAGTCATCATGAACAGTAATTCTCTCTTGCTGTTGCTTAGAAAAGCATCTTGCAATTATTAATTTCACCTCAGAGACCTGACCCTGTGGATTGCCTAAATGGGACAGATGGAGATTTTCTAAGGCTGCGTTTCATCAACCCTGTCCTTGGCAGGCCTCCCATAGACATCACAAGAGGCAGTTTGATGCTCTGTGTTTTTGCAAAAAAATGAAGGAATATTGAATTTCTTGAAAATGGTATTGACATATTTACACATGGAAATTAGACTGTCAGATTTAGTAATAAGGAGGTTGCTTTGAAGTCATAAAGCTTTGTGCCTTTCAGGCTGTGCGTGATACCAGCAGCTTACATATTGGAAATGAAACTTAAAGTGACAAAGATTGATTAGAAAGAAATGAAAATGTAAATGATCACTAGCACTGGTTGAGTCAGTTGCACATCTTCATTTTTAGGCTACTTTCCCCTGTGATGCAAAGCAGTAATCTCCAACGTAGGTATTGGTAATTAGTTCAGTTGGTTAGAGCCTGGTGCTATTAATGCCAAGGTTATGGCTTTAATCCTTGTATGGGCCATTCACTTAAGAGATGAACTAGATCCTTATGGGTCCCTTCCAACTCAGAATATTCTGTGATTCTGAGGTATTAGCATAGAGGCCTAGAACTGCATGATAGCTCTCCCTTTCTGGTTGATGTCTGCTTTCCAGGTACAAGCAGTTTCCATAGCTGTAAACCTGCCTGATAGACTATACATAGTGAGGCAACTGCAAGAAACTTGTAAAGGCATGAACACCAGTGAGAGGAACTTGCATAGCCACTTTAATAAGGGCAGTATCCTTCTCCTGTGGCTGTATTTTTTTGTTTGTGTGTTTTTTTCTCATTCCAAAGAGCACTGACACCAAACAAAAACTTCCCACAGGTTTCAGAACTTCAGACTGGGGCCATAGAGACAATTTCTCAAAGCAAGAAGCCAAGCTGGCCTCCTTTCTACCATCAAGAATTTATGTTAAAGGAGAAAGAAGTGTCCTGCTGTTCTAGGCCAGGTGCTCAGCCAGGCCTCATTTAACACATCTATAAACTTTACAAGTTAAGCACCTAACCTTCAGCACTTTTGATAGAGATTATGTCATCTACTGCACAAAATTACAGAAACTGTAAATGCTTTTTCTTTACAGTGATTTTTAAAATCAGACAGATTTGAAATGTGTAAACTCTCATATCACACTAGATACTCATAGATCCATGTTTCTAAAGCTTCAGAGAAGCCCTGTCACATATATTTTTTGCTTTTTTCCAAGGATAATCTGCACATCTTGAGCCTGATTTTTATTTGTAATAAATTTTCTTTCTGCTTTGGAGGCTAACTGCAGCCTACACTTAGAAAAGGCTTTTCACTGCTGCCAGAATTGTCTGAAAAGACCTAAATAAAAATGAGAATATGCTATTCCCAATTTATCCTTGAACAAATTGTTACAGACTTGAGAAATGTAGAGCCTTCATCAAAAGTGATGGAAAAAATTTTTGCACTTTTACAAAATCATATTTCTGTTTTCTGCTATCTTTACTCTGCAAGTCATCTTCTTGATTTCAAAGATTAAACATGAATGAATGAATGAAGCAGAATCTGGTGTGAAGACTCAATGGTGTTTCAAAATCATGATCATATTCCAAGGTTGTAACATTGCTTCTGTATCATCTTACCATCTGAAATCAGAGGCACAGCAGGGGAACAAGGTTTGAGTAAGGAGGTGGTACTAGAATGCCATGCAGGTCCCTTCCCTTCCTGTCCTCCAGCAGTCAGAGAAAGATGTAATATAAAATCCACAGACCCTTCTGTTTTCCAGTCTGTCTACTCAGTCCCATCATTTGACCAGAGATTTGACCAGAAATGAAAACCTGTGCAGTAGTTGATGAAAGAAGGTCAGTTCCTTTCCTCCACAGAAAAGGTATTCAAAATTTGAGAATTTCTCTGTGTTTGTAGTAAGGCATGTGGTGCTGTTACTGTGAGGGGAATGATGAAGGGCAGGTTTAAGGTATTAAGTGCCATGACATGTCAAGTAGTCAGACTTTCTGAACCTATTCCAGTGTCATTAACCATGGTTTTGTATGGATTGTGGCAACTCAAGACAACAAGGTGATCAGGTCCAGTCAGCATTGGTATATGAAAGGCAGAAGCTCAACTAATCTGATCTCCTTCTATGACAAGGTAACCTTCTTAATGGATGAGGGAAAGGCTGTAAGTGTTGTTTACCTGGATGTTAGTAAAGCCTTTGATGCTGTTTTCCACTGCATGCTCCTGGAGAAACTGGATGCTCCTGGTTTGGATGGGTGCACTCTCTGCTGGGTAAAATAATGACTAAATGGCCAAGCCCAGAGAGTGATGGTGAATGGAGTTAAATCCAGTTGGTGGCCAGGCACAGGTGGTGTTCCCCAGGGAACAGTCCAGTCCTGACTAATATCTTTGATGATCTGGATGAGGAAATTAAGTGCACCCCCAGGAAGTTTGCAGATGACACTAAGTTGGGTGAAGTGCTGATCTGCTGGAGGGTAGGAAGGCTCTGCAGAGGCATCTGGACAGGCTGAACCAATGGGCTGAGGCCAGTTGTATGAGGTTCAACAAGGCCAAATGCCCAGTCCTGCCCTGGGGTCACAACAACCCCATGCAGCGTTACAGGCTGGGGGAAAACTGGCCGGAAAACTGCCTGGTGGAAAAGGACCTGGGGGCATTGGTTGACATCTGGATGAATAGGAGCCAGCAGTGTATCCAAAATAGCATGACCAACAGGACCAGGGAAGTGATCATCCCTTTTTCCTCATCACTACAAGAAAGACATAGAGGTGCTGAAGCTCATCCAGGGTGCAGCAGATGAAGGGTTGATGGAGGGTCTAGGGAGTAAATCTTACAAGGAATGGCTCAGGGAGCTGGAAGTATTTAGCCTGGAGAAAAGGAGGCTGAGAGGGGACCTTATTCCTCCATATAGCTGCTCAAAATGAGACTTTATTGAGGTGGGTATTCCAAGTAACAAATCTAGTTGCACCAGTGTAGGTTTAGATTAAACATTAGGAAAAATCTCTTCACTATAACAGGCTACCCAGGGAAGTGGTTGAATCACCATCCCTGGAGGTATTTCAAACACATGTAGATGTGGCATCCTACAGACATGGTTTAGTTGAGTACTTGGCAGTGTTAGGTTTATAGTTGCACTCAATAATCTAATGGGTTTGACTAATCTCTTAGTCAAAGCAAAACAGATTCAGGGCAAACTTTTGGCTTTGATCAGCAGTAAATCAGAGTGTGAAATCTTCCAGTAAATTTATGAATTTGTGAATAATGGAAAACATCCTAGATGCTGTGCTGGGGGAGGGTTGTTATTGTCATGCTAATCTGCCTGAAAACATAATTACTTGTAGGAAGAATAGTTTGCCTTCATCGCAGTGGTAGTCTCAATAAAAAAATTACCCTATTTCCCCCTTCCTCTCAAGGTAAAAACCATTAGGTAAAAACTATCACTCTGATTCAGTTAGCAACCTTGTTATCTTAGGGATAATTAGATAAAAGAGAAAGAAGGATTTCTTTTTATAAAAGCATCTTCCAGTGAGTCTTGCCTATTTTTTATGTCCCGTACAATGCCAAAGAAAACTATTATGAAGTAAAGGTCATGACATTTGGAAGCAAATTTTAGCCAATCACTGATTTTTGTGTTATATGGATGGAGTGCACATATATGTCCTCCAGAAGCAAAGACCTCTTGATAAATGGCTGCACTGTAGACTTGCACAACTATTACAAGACCTAATCATTTGGATAACAAAAGTCTCAGTTCTTGAACCTTCTTGTCTTTAGCATCAGGAAGTCTTATACAGCTCCAAACACTTATAAGCAAATTTTATAGTTTATGTCTATGGTTTAAAAGGTTTTGTCTTCCACCTTAGCTCCTTTTACAACAATCTGACTTGCTACACCATCTTCCTGTGCCTCATGAATGTCAAGGAGCAAAAATCCAAGGTCTTCGGTTTCTCAGACTCCTTTTTTTTTAATTTTTCTCTTTCCTACAAAACAATCTTGAGAACCTCATGTGCCAGGCTTTTTTACACCCTTTGATTTTTCCAGTATTTGGTTTTACTTTTCTCATTTAATATGCTTTCATATTTTTTTTTACATATTTTTTTTCACAGAACCTATTTTACTTTACCTCCCCAACTCAAAATAACTTTTGCTGCCAAATTCCCACTGATACCTATAACTAGCTTTTTCTTTACAAATAAACCGTCTTTCACCCTATAGTATTAACATTTATGAGTGGCAGTGCATAAATATAAACATGCATTTATTGGGGAGGGAAACTTTCATAAGGTTCTCTTTCACTAGGGAAGAAAACTAAGTATTTAAGTGACTCTCTTGGGACTGATAAGTTGTTTCCCCCATGGGTGTGCATCTCAGGCTATATCCCACTTCTAAGGAGATATTGTAAATTTTTTTCCATATTCATTTTTTGGTCATATCTGATGTATGCCCAGTAACTACTTAGAAATCTCAAATTCAGTATCTTCATAATATAGCAGTATTTCCTGCAGACAAAATACTCTACATGACCTTGCTGTTTAATTCAGAGCCTGCTGATACTTTTCCCATAACCTGGATGCATACATCATGCTGCATAGATTTGTTTTTGCCCAGACAAAACAGGCAATAAGATATAAACAGTCCCCAACTCTCAGTAGATTTTACTATAAAAAGCATATAGAAGAAAACTGTGCCTTGCATTTTGGTGGGGGTTTTTTCTCCCAACCCTTACATAAACCTTGCAAAGCACAGGGTACAGTTCTATGCATCTAATGCATCAAGCCCTGTTTACTGCCACAGCCCTTTTCAGTCAAATTTTTGTTAGTTTTCTCCTGATGACCTCCAATCTATGAATATTTTAAAAAGAAGGGAGATGCAACTTGATATAAAAAAAAACTTCATTGGAATGGAAATTTTCTACAAGGCAATGTCACTTTTGGCAATGTTTTAGCTAATTTTAATGAGTGAAAATGAGGAAGCCCACTTGGCTTCCAAAAGGGCATAAATGCTCACTGGTCTGGCATCTTAGTGCTGAGTTGACAGACTGAAATATTTTGTTTCAAAATAGAGACACAGTTCAGCAAAGAATTAAATAAAAAACACTTGGAAGAACATCTTCTCCATGAAATGGACACAGTTGTTTCATGTTATGGAAACAAAAACAACTGTTGAAGGTTGCAAGACATACAATGTAATTTTGATGCTTGTTCGCTTTCAATAAGATATATGAATGCCCACTTCCTAGGGGACAAATTGTAAATATGTCAACAGAGGTCTGAGGAACGTCTGTTAATTACAATAGCATGAAAAACCTGCTTAAAAAGATTTCTTGATATTCATCCATCTCTTCTTGGGTCTCTAGGTCTGCCACTATAAATTGTCTGTCTATCCTACACACGAATTACAGATTTCTTTAAGTGAGACCTCTTCCATAAATAACTCCAGAGAGGAACACAAACACAAAATATTGACCTGATGCAAAAGAACACAATTGTAGATCCTTGAAAGACAAAAAAGGGGTTAGTGTTTCTCCATGTATTCTGATTTCAAAAAGCATATTTGTTTCTAAGTAATGGTGTAACTAGCAGATTCAGTAGCTTATTGACATTGAACATCACATTGGGGATGTGATTGGAGGCTACTCAATGTGTTTCTTTCTGTCTCTAGTCTGTCATTTTTTGAGGTCTTCTATTGACTAGAAAGTTATGGACTATTCTCCTTGGAATTCAAAAATACACTTCAAACCAGGAGAGCAAATGCTGTCATGGACCTCTTAGGGTCAGACTCAAATTACAGACATTAGTATTAGTTTTATTTCACATAAGATTTTTGAAGTGCCTTTCAAATTACTGGCCACATTCTTCCAGGATGAAAATCTCCATTGCACATCAGCCTTAGTAAGAAACCAGGAACCAGAAGAATCCCATTAAGTACCTAAATACCTCCTAAAGCATGTCCCTGTTGGTCCTTTCACACCTTTTTCTGAACTTCTGCAGCACACATGACATGGGAGGGTAGTTAGAATGATGTCAATGATAAAATCCAAGTGTCTTTCATTCTGAATGCTGCTGACAGTGGGGTTTTTTTGTTGTTGTTGTTGTTGTGTGCTCTCTGAATTTTAAGCTTTGCTTCTAAACAAAACATGATACTTGCCTATATCTCCTGAAAGTGTTAGGAAAGTGTTAGGAAAATCTTCCTTCTTAGGTCTAACCCTCCTAGGTCTACAGAGATATATTGCCTGGCTTCTAAACAATCCTAACCTTTTTTATGAAGGCAATTTGACTGTTCCTTCCACTGTTCCCCATCTTTTGCTTTTTCTCCTGTCCTATTTCCAAGAATGTCAATAATTTTTTTTTTATGTGCCTGAAGAAACTGCTGAAGATTTGTTCACATCCTCTTTTTGTGTAAGGAAGTGGAAAAGTATTTATTTCTTTGAACAATACGGTAAAGAATACACAGTTTGCAAAAGACTTTTGCTTTTTAGCTAGTATTGTTCTACCACACTCACCTTTTTTTTTTCTAAAAGCTGTCATCACAACACACCTCCTAGTTACAACTAATCTTAAAAGGAATTTAAGATTATTATCTATAGATTCACCTTCCTGTTTTCTCTAACCAATTTTCAGCTCATGAAAGTTACAGATGCTGCATGTAGAAAACTTCTGTATGATTTTAAATCACGCAGGCAGGGCATGAACCTCAAGATTGAAGTGATGTTATTATCATACAAAAGGAAATTGAAATAAAGAGGCAAAGCTGACACTTTATTTTCAAAAATAAAATTAAATGGCACACTAATTTTCCCACAACACATCACTGTCTTGAAAGCACAAAGCCTTTTGTAGCCTTATGGTAAAAACTTCTGGTAAAGAAAGCAAAGTATTGTTTTTGCAAATTATTATAAGCCATCACCAGAAGACACTAAAAATATGAAAAATCAGAAAATTTCCTGTTGTTGTAACAAGTAGTGATTTATGTAAAAACATTTTTTCATTGTTACCCAAGACCAATTAATTTTCTGAAGCTCCTAGAGTGTCTCAGAATAGAAGATTCAGTCAATGCCATTATAAAATTATCCAAGACTGTGAGTCATTTTCTAATTCTTCTTCTCTTGGTACACAAAGGATATTCTTCTGCATCTTAGATATGAAGAAAGTGAGAAGCCAGTGGAAACATATATTGCATTTCACTATAATCTATTATTGTATGACCAGTTTTCAATTCAAGTCCAGAACAAAACCTGTATATTTTACAAGGCCTGTTCGATATTGGTCTGAAATAAAGCAGTGCAAAACGTGTAAAACCTCAAAAACGTAACCAAAGGCTGAGGTTTCCATGAAACAGCATACTCTTTGGTTTGCTTGCCTGATACAGGAAGTCTGTTCTATGGGAAAGTGGATGCCATGAAAGGACAGGCAGTTAAAATACTTCTGGTCATGCTCAGCAGCCAAAACCAACCACTGCTCTCCTGGAGGTTGGAGATTTCTACCAGCTTGTCAAAGTGGAAATTCTGAAAATGTGGTTGAAGCAGAGGACTAGAAGCAATCTTCTGGGGGAGAGAATTCACCTTCCAGCAAGTCAAGGGAGGTGCTTCTGCTCCTCTAGTCTGTTCTGGTGAGACTCCACCTGCAGGGCTGCATCCAGCTCCAGGGTCCCCATCACAGGAAGGACATCAACCTGTCAGAGCAAGACCAGTGGAGGATGACCAAGTGGAAGGATGGAGAGTAGGAAAGGATGAGAGAACTGGGTTTGTTCAGCCTGGAGAGAAGTCTTTGGGATGACCTAATTATGGCCTGCCAGTACCTGAGGGGAGCCCACAAGAAAGATGGAGATAAACCTTTTACCTGAGTCCATAGTGACAGGACAAGGAGAAATGGTTTCAAACTGAAAAAGAGTAGGTTTAGATTAGATATTAGGAAGAAACTCTTTACTATGAGGGTGGTGAGACACTAGAATAGGTTGCCCTGAGAGGTTGTGGAGGGCCCTGGCAACATTCAAGGCTGCGTTGGATGGGGCCATGAACAACCTGGTCTAATATGTTGCCTAAAATCAGCTCTTATAAGAATCCTCTAAGATTCAAGCTGTGAATTTTAGAAGCCATTTTGGAATGACTACAGCATGCTGGGTGCCCTGGGAGTCAGTCCACTAAAGTGCTCGAAGAGGTATCTTCACTACAGCTTATATGTCAGAATAACATGATTATTCATTTTTGTTCCCTGCATTCCTGTGACATATTCATGACATTTCCCAACACTTATTAGCATATATACATTTCTTATAAGGTCTCTGAGGGGCTACCACAAGGGGCTCTGGTGCTTGTCTCTGTCTTTAGACCCCAAAGTTCTTCATGACTGCCTTATGAACTTTTTTAAGACAATACTCATGGTTATACATCAACCCAGCATTGCCTGTTCAGCTGCTTCATCTCCCTTCTTCATTGTTTCCCTACCTTACTTGGCTGGTTTCTTTAAACTGAGGTTTTGGTCACACAGTAATTTTATATGGTACATTCTGTTGCAAAAGCTATTAGTTCTTTTTACGTCTCTAAACCCCAATATTAATAAAAGATGTCCCTGCCCATGGAGGTGTGTTGGAACTACATGATCTTTAATATGTCTTCCATCACAGGCCATTCTACGACTCTAGAACTGTCATGACAAATATCAATATGGAAGCGGATAGAGAAGGTGGAAAAAGGATCACTGATGTTTTTGTCTGGGATCACGTCTGCCAAAAGTTTCTACAGTCCTCACTCTGGCTGGTCAAGATAAGTCATCCTGAAACCATTAACTATCCAGATTGCTGTCACACAAGACAGATACAGTTCATGTTAAACCCAGCTTTGAAGATGATAGTGAAGACCCATAAACAGACCTCTCAAGGCTGTTTATGCTGACATTCAATTTCCTGTAGATATTTTTGCTGTTAAAAGCACCACATTTTTTTCTTTTCTTCTTTCCAATATTATTGATAAATTTAATCCTTGTCAGAGAGGTCTATGACAGCCAAGAGAAAAGAGCAAGAAGCTAGAAAAAATACAAACATAGGTCAAAATTTTTTCTTTATGTAACAATGATCCTGCTGCCATGCTCTCAGGTGATCCTTAAATGTCATACTGAGAGGTGAGGAGTATAGTGGGAGGGGTAGGTAAAATTGCTACCAATGAAATGCAGTTGTCCTGAGGGGCAACATCAGCGACTCAAAAGGCAACATACACAAAGTTACTATTACATTCCTATCTTTTTTTTTATTAAAAGCTACCATTCTCTCAAAACCTCCAGTACAGCATGTGGGGATAAAACAAGTAATCCTTGCAAAGGAATGTGATTAGCCCTTCAGGCAGCAGGTATGAGGATTAAACACGTGGTGTTTAGACAACTAAGTCCAAAGGTCAAAGAATATGTTTGTGTACGTGTCTATAACATGGAGCAGAGCAGGTTACGTTGCCCAGGCAAGACTGTTGGCACATCATTGAAATACAGTGGTGCTAATTCTAGTAAGCTGCTGGCAATAGTTTCTTTAAGAAACAGAATTGACCTTGAAATATTTGATTTTTTGCATTGTGCCTGAGTGAGACTGTGGTGATTCTCAGCAGCATTGTGAAGGAAGGTCTTCCAGCTGCCAGCTCTAGAGCTTGGTTTAGACCCTCTGCCAGGAATTTCTCCTGTTGCAGCACAGCCTGCCCTGGTTTCCTGATGAATTTTCCTTTAACATCTATGTAATAATTCAGCTCTTCCTGTTGCATCCATGAGAAGAGAGCTATTACCTCTTAATCAAAAATAACAACTTATGTTGGCCTGTGGGTCAAATTTTAGTTTTGGGCATTTTCAAAGTTTCAAGTGTTAATTACACTAAAAAATTATCAATCTTTTCCCAAATTCATTATTTGGTATGGTCATATGGCTTTAAAACTAAGATCTGCAGTGAAAATATAGGTCCTTTAGAGAAAATACAGTCTCAGCAGCAGGCTAGAAATTTGGTTGGGTTTGTGTGGCTTTCAAACATGCAAAGTGATAGGGACAACATTTTTTCCACAGAAAGGTTGTCTTTGACCTAGTGTGCACTGCTTATACGGAGAAGAGTTTTGTCCTGGTTATGTTAAAAGTGGGCTTTTTAATTCAGTTAGGTTTGATATGAGAACTCTCTGAGAAACAATAAGAAATATATCTCTGTGTTGCAGGTGTTAAAGTCACAATCACATTGAGGGAGAGAGATTAAAGGAATTCAAAAGTATTTTTTCCCCCAGAGAGCTGAAACAAGAGTTTTCTTATTCTAAATATATTAGATTATCTTGTCTCCACTAGAAAATGAAGGATCTGTTACATACTCTTGCTATATCGTCTAAGTAAATGAACCTTCTAAATCATCCAGTAAAATCTACTTCAGGCTGTGTTGACATGAAGTTGAACTGAGATATTAGGTCTATATTGCCCTGACTTCTATATTTGTGGAGAGGATTGATGGCAGGGAGAGCTTCAGAGAAGTTATAGGTCTTTAGGGACAAGATCCCAAACACCACTCAGGATCTGGATACTGATAATACCAAACGATGATACTGATGATACCAAAAACTATTCCAGCACACAGTCTGCACTGATATGTGGGGAAACGCAGCGTCCTGGGTAGAGGAGTTCTCTGAGTTCTCTGGCTGGTGTCCATAGAGAAATAAATGAGAATATAATTTCTTGTTCCTGGCTTGCATTGTAACACTGTAAAATGCAGACTAATTTTCAATTAAAAAAAAATTGTTCAAATTTATTTCACAAAAGTCTTAAGCTTTCTGTAGAAAATGTAGAGGATTCTGTTTCTGAACAAGAAATCAAATGACCATAAATATTATCTGAATTTTTATAATAAAAAGTAGTAGGAAAAAAACACATTGAAGCGTGGCACTGGGAGTTACTATACATATATACATACATGTACTGTTGCCCTTGTAAGCCAGACTCTGCCATGATTTATCTCATCATGAGACACAGAACTGATGGGAAGAGAGAGATTAGAATATGAGATGTCATGTGAGTAAAAACCTAACCTTTGGGACAAAAGCTGGGAAGCTCCTTACAGTACTTCAGAAAAGATGTAAAAATAAGTTACTTGAAAGAATCAATGTTTTTTTTCTCAGCGTCATGATTATGGGACAGGTGCTCAGCAATAAGCAAGGCTGGAAACAAGATGTATTGTATTTCAACCATCCTACTATCACAGAGAGGACCTCTGAAATATCCAAGTCATGGACAACAGCCAGGAATGATATAGCCAATGAAGGGACCACATCACTTGCTAAAAATGAAAGCCTTCTGTCACTGTCATAATTGTCATTGAAATTGGCACAGGTCTATTTAATCCTTATAGCCTTCCCAACTCCTCGATTCTAAATTACCCATTTTTGCCTCTCACACTGAAGCTAAAGGCACTCTGAACCTTGTGCTCTGTACAATGAGTTATGAGACATTTTAAATTATGGTGTATTAAGGAGTAATTTACCTCTGGCTCTCACCGATTTGATCTGAGATTTGCTCCATAAGCTGCAGTAGAGTGAGAAATTTGCTGCTTAAAAGGATGGAGTTATATTTATGTTCTGACATATCCTCAACTGTAATAGACTGAGCAATGTTTTATCTCTAACACTTGCACTTTGCTCTGAGATTTGCACCTTTTAAAGGGGACTGAAATTGCACTTGTAGCTTCTCCCTCTCTGATAAATGGCTTGAGTTTCTGAGATCCTAAATGAGTGCCACAGTGAAGAAATGTTAAAAATTAATAGCACGCAGTTCTCTGAGGTGCAAATGAGATGCTGAACTCTTTTCATTCAATATGCAGGAATAAAAGGAGTAATCTGGAAAGGGAAATGCAGGGCAACCTTGATTTGAGGCATGGTATGCTAGCGAGGTCCTTTGGTCTGCCCTCTCTTGATGCACACCAATGCACGCAGCACCAACAACAAGCAGGAGGAGCTCACAGCCATTGTGCAGTAGGAAAACTATGATAAATATGCAATCAACTGGAGTGCTGCAATGGATGTCTATAAACTCTTCAGAAGGGACATTCAAGGAAGGAGAGGAGGTGGGGTAACCCTGTAAGTTACGGAGTGTTTTGGCTGTCTAGAGCTCAGTGATGGTGCTGATAGGGTTGAGTGTTTATGGGCAAGAATGAGGAGCAAAGCCAACAGGGTAGCATGGTGGGAGTCTGTTTTAGACCAAATAACCAGGACGAAGAGGCGGACAAAATATTCTATAAACAGCTGGAAGAATTGCTAGCACTTTTACTCCTGGGGGAATTCGACTTACCAGGTGCCTGCTGGAAATACAGTGTAGCAGAGAGGAAGTAGGCTATGGGTTCCTGACACAGCTGGTTAGTGACCTTACTAGGGAAAGCATCCCAATGGACCTGTGGCTGATGTGATGGCTGGAGGCCATCTTGGGCACAGCCATCAGGAAATGATGGAGGTTTTGATTCTCTGAGAAGGAGGGTGTTGGCAGAACTGCTACCTTGTTCTTCCAGATTGCAGTCTTTGTCCTGTTTAGGAGCTTGATTGACAGACTGCTTTCAAAGGCAGTCCTGAAGAGCAAAGGAGCCCAGGAAGTCTGGATATTCTTCAAGAACATACAACTACAGGAGATGATAAGTGATCTCAAAAAAAATGTTTACATAATTCTGCCACAACATGAAAGATTAGACAATTGTGAGAATTTTCTTCTTTCTGGGTCTGTATGTAGTAACTGATGTGTCTTCTTCTTTTATCCATGTAACATTTAGAGTGGTCAACATACTGCTTAATAGAGGGTGTTACTGAAGACAAATCAAGAAATTCAGCAATGCTGGTTGCTTGTATGTGCCTTGAAGCTCTGACAAAATGCAGAGATAAGCCTTTTCCTTTGCTTTTTCCTTTGCTTTCAGGAGCTTAAATCAGCTCCAACTACCATTTTATGACTGGAAGGATGATGCAGGGGTAGACATAATTGTCTTACAATCCACATAATTGTCTTACAATCCACACTTTTGATTCACCTATTTTGATCAATCTACAATTATAGTACCAAAAGAATTTGCACCCATTAACAGTAAACAGTGCACCCTTTGTCTAGATTAAAACTTGTTGGCATAATACAGAGCCACTGTTCTGGCAAGTGTGTGTGAGAATGGTAAGTTCCACTTCAGTTTCACCCACTTGTCTCCATTAGCCTTCTATGTTCAAATAAATGCAAAAAGCTGTGATAATTAGATGGTTTATCCCCACCAATGCTGTAAATCTAGGTAACCTGGATCAGTGAGGTAATAGACAACATGACCAAAAATGGTGACAAGGTCTTCATTCACTTTGCTAATGAATGCCATAATTATCTCTAGAAGATAAGAAATCTCAGGGAAGAGGAGGCAGAAAAGACCAAAGCACAAGACCCAGGAGAATATCCAATAAACCTTTGCTACATTAAGCATTTACCATAGGAACCATACTGCAAAACTAAGGTGTGCTCCAAATCTTGAGTTCCTCCTGCTGAGATCATGGAGTTATATATTATGCTACTGTACACACTGCTTCAGCATCTGATCTTTTCCATGACATCTTTTAACAAATAACTTTTCTCAGTCAAGGAAGACAAATAGACCTTTCATTTGTTTTGCCAGTTTTCAGTCATCTATACCATACTAAATTATGTGTCTATTAGCCTTCCTCTCTGTGCCTATTCTCCTCCTTTGAAGAAGCATCTTTCTTGCCTTCTTGAATGCCTTTGAGTCTAAATGCCTAAATATTTCTGATCTCATAATCAAATTAACAAGATTTTCATTCATAGTCATAACATTAGAGTTATGAGCAGTCATAACACTAGACTTTCTTAACAAAATGTAAGCTTGATTTTGGATCTCCATCACTTTGCAGACTCATGTTTTAACTCTCTCTCTCTAGTGCTAATTCTACTCTACATAGTATCCTTTTTACAAACGTAAGACAATCACTAACATCCCACAAGTGGTGCCTCTAAGGCAGTTTTGATTCTGCTGCAGTTTCCCCGTGTAAACCCTTGGTTGATACTCATCCTTCCCTTCTTCCTACAGTAAGACCTGCAGCAGCAAGCTCTTACTCTCAAAGCTTTGTTATCAAGTAGGGATGATTTTATTAATGAGTTTGGAGGTTTGTGTTTGGCTTTTTTTTTTTTTTCCAAGAAAGCTGCTTGTCAATTTCTGACCTTGATACTTCAGAAGAAAATCAGCATTTAAATATTGTTTGTTTATAATCTCTGAGCCCAAAACAGTTAAATAATTGAGCCTGTAATACAAACAACAAGATCAAACTAAATTATTTATTGGGGGATGGGATGATGGAATATGGATTTTGAATATGACCTGTCAGTGCAGAATCTTCCAAGTATTTAAATGCTGGGTCTGAAGTGCTTTGAATGTGTAAAGTCATTCTGCAGCAGTACAAAAGTGTGAAAGTATCCTAGCCAGCTATTCGTGGGCTGTGAGCTGATTTGTATAAATGGAGAAGCCTGAAATAGCTGCAATCATCATATCATCTTAATTATCTGAGATATGTGGTTATTTAAAAGCTCATGTACACGTTCAGACATCCAGGCATTCACACACACACTCATTTTACTCAACTTTTTAGAAGATAAACTTCGGTACCAAAGTGGGGCATTCTAAGAATGGACTTAGCTCTTGATCTAATTCTTCAATTCACTTCATCATAATTGCTATTTTCACTTCATTACAGCCTGCTTTTTCCCCCAAGTAGAGCCTATGTAGTGGGTTTCATTGTGTTTTTCAAGTGTAAGAAGACTGAAGTGTTTTATACTGTTAAAGTAATTCGAATCAAAGGAAAGGTAAAGATGCTTCATGTGTTTTAGTTTATAATCTAATTATCAGGTTGACTTGGAAATTGTCAGAAAAATAGTTCTGTCCTCAGGGAGTAAATTAGGTAAAGCTCAAAGGGATGCCCATTTTTATGTATCAGAAACACAGTGGCTAATTCCGTGTGGCAAGAACAAAACTGAGTTCAAGCCCAGCTAAGGAGTAGGTAAGAACACCTTCACAGTAAAATCACCATGGGAGCAGGCTGAAGTGGGTGTCCAAGTAGAGGCTTTTTCCTTACTAGATACAGTCAATTTCTATCCTCACAATCAGTGTCAGGCTGGTTTGTGCTTTGAACCACATGAGTTTACAGTTTCTATCTTGTACCCCATTACTTCAGATTCTTTGGGCATTCGTTGTCCTCTGGAACTAACTTTATAAATTAAATTCCCAATTACTGCTTCTGCAAAGCCTGTACCAGTGTTAAAAGTTTCTGATCATGCATCTTCCTCTACAGCTTGAGAGATTCTTCTCCCATCAATATATGACTTCCATTACCAACTAATTAATTTCTCACTTTTTAATAACCCCTCCCAAATGCCTTCAACTCCAATTACTATTTCATCTGGAATTATTGCTACTATAATTTCACCAAAATAGTATCCTTGAGCTCAAAGTAGTATCCTAGAGCTCTGTCAAAAGCTGTCAATGAACATCACCCTTTTTGCTACTAACAGTTATACAACAAAAGGCATAATCTGCATTTCTTTTTGAAGTGAACTGTGTATCAGACTTACTGCATCCATTCTACTTTTCTCTGCCAAAATCATATAGGAATAGGCATAACTACCAGATGCATTTGCCCAGGTAACTTTTAAGGGACAAGACTTTTCCTATGCTGGCTTTTCATTTGCTCACTGCAGGCAGATGCATCTGAAAAATATAGTCAAGAAGTTCAGCAAGTATCCATCATACTGTTTACTGTTTGAATTGAAGCTGGAGACTTCATTTTACTCATAGCAACACAATTGTTTCATCTCAGCCTCTGCTGAGCCTTTAAAATTATGTTTGCTGGTTTCTGGTGGGCTAAGGGTATCTCTGCTTTTGTTTCGAAAAATAGTATTCATTCCAAATAGGCTTGTCCAAAGGAACATGGTTCTTGGTTTTCATTGCTAACTGTACAGAGTTCATGTTGCTATAATTGAGGTTTCACTGAAAGGCTGCTAGTACTAAAATGGCCTATTGATTACAGATTTCAGCAAGATTTTGACCAAGTGTTCCATAATTTTCTCACAAATTTCAACCTGTATTATTATCAAACACTTAAATTAGAACAACATCTTCTCAATAACTTCTAAGAGTGCAAACATGATAAAAGAGGGTCAGAGGAAATAGGGAAAAAAAATACATTGTTACTTTCATATGCACAAGATTTGCTAACAGCCTTTGCCATTCATGGTGACAGGCAGCTGCAAACACACCACATTTTATGCTAGTTACACACACCAATCTCTTCCAGCTCAATATGGATTTTAATGTTTAATTGGATCCACAATTCATTATTAATTAGAGTAGCGTGAAATTCAGAATTTTTACCCTTTGAGAAATTCCCATGTTTCAATGTGGATTTTTATGCCAAATTGATGTAAAAGGATCATATTACCCAGAGATAGGGCACCAGGTTTGTGATAGGAGTCAGACATAGTGGTATGTCCAAACCTACATCTAATGCTTGAATATAGAATGGCATCTGGATATTGTACTAATATCAGTCTTTGAAACTTATTAGCTATGGAAGCTAAGAAGAAGCTTAGAAGCTACGAAGGGTTGGACTTGATGATCTCACAGGTCCTTTCCAACCCACCTGATTCTATGATTCTATGATTCTATGAAACATTTTGTTCCTTACAAACAGAAGTTTTACTGCTGAGATTTTTTATTCTTTTACCTCCTCCTGAAGCCCTGTAGTCTGATTGTGGCTGAGACAGAAAGCAGATGGTGTTCTTAGGGAACACCAGTTCTCCAGTGGCAGTCCAGTGGCAATATCTAAGTACAGACCCTTTCTTCTGGTGTACTATGACTGAGGCTTTTGAGGATGATGTTTGATAGTGTTCCAAGTCATCTGGTGTGCTATGTCCGGAGGGACTGGATAAACCAATGGCCCTGAAAAATGTGCTCCGGTGAAAACAAAAAGCTCTAAAATCACCTCCAACAGACAAACCAATAAATGGGGGGCTTGGAGTAATTTCTTCCTGGCTGCTTAGTGTCTTGGCAAAAATGCTTGATGAGCCCCACCAAGGCAGGAAGGCAATCACCTGACCTAGTGTAACTACATAGGTGAAACTACCAGCATATTTAACTGAGAAAAACCAGATAATATTTCCAGGAATTTTAGGCTTAGTCTTCCCTTCTGCAGATTTGTATCCTTGGTCTACCCTACCTGAGTTTTCTGCTACTAATAAACAGTTGATTTCGCACTGCCTTTCTTCCAGATGAACACATTTTCATCTGCCTGGCTGGCTGTTTTCCACAGAATCTACAGATGCTTTATATTCCACTGTTCTATCAAATCTAGTTGAGTTTGGGCAACAGATTCCAAAGTTACAAGAGAGTGAAGTTGCAGAAGCCCTCTTTCCTGGACAAAAGGATAAATGGAAAATGGGATAAGATAATCCTTCATTCTGATAGCTAATGTCTCTTGCTACAGATGTCCATAGTGAATAACATGATGCAGTAGGGAAATGACTAGAGAGATGCAGGAAGATCTACTTCCACTGTCAGGCTGTTGTGCAGTCCCAGATACAATTGATACAGCTATCAGAATTTTATCTACTGAGATACAGCTACTAGGAAATACTTGAGTGTCATTTGGCTATGCAGGCCCAGGTTCTTCCCTACATAGATAGAGTGGTAACTTGTGGTGAATTATCCAATTCATTTCTGTGGGAGAATCTTTACTGTTTGCCTTGGGGTAGTGGTAATAAACCACACTGGTGACATCTGGTGTTTCACATAGGCAGAGTAGAAAAAGGGATTTTTTTTCATATGAATAGGCATAGATTTGGGATATCAATTACATCATGCACTATGTCAGGATGTTGACTATGTTTGTATTACTTAGAAATGTAATACTTCTCTCATGCTTTCTAGGATTTTGTGGGGTGTTGGCCTCCACACTCTGCCTGATAATCTCCAGAAGAGAGGCAGTGATCCATTGACAAAACCTGCAGTGCCTGCAGCTCTGAATGATCATAGCTGGCAGTGCTCTGGAAAGTCAGGTATTTTCAGGAAAAGGATAGTACTACACATTCTTTCCTGCAATTTTTCTAGTGATACCTGCTGACAGCCCTTTTCCCATTCTATAGAGGTTCATTTGAACAAACAAACCTCAGAACACTGAAAAATTCAGAAAAATTGCAGTCTTACCTCCGACAGTCTTAAAAATCCCTAAGGTTTCAAAAGTATGTCAGTTTTAGGATACTGAAACAGGATCAGAGCACAGTCTTGGCCTGAATTACTGCAGTATTTCAAACTATTGTTTCCCAGCTGCTAGCAGACTCCTACTAAGGTCAGTAGTGCTTCTGCATCTAGTTGAGGAATTTAGCTGCAGGTACACTGGAGTGCTCATAACAAACAATCAGCATTGTATTTAAATTTCCACTGACAATTTGTTTTTCCTTCTTCACATGTTTCCTCGTACCCCTGAGAAGATTTAGCATTCCTTGAGAGGGGGAAATCAAGTTACTTCAAGAAACAAGATTGATGGGTCTAAGGAAAAAAAAAAGAAATAAAAAAGAAGAAGATTGAAATTCTTAGCTGTTCTCTAAGGCAATTAAATTCTAATTGGAGGAAATGCCTCAAATTCAACCTGCAGGCTGCACTAGGAAGGTCCTACAAGCTCAAAAGGGACACACATAGCAGCAGCACATAAATTTCTTGCTTTAGGCAGCCCTGTATCCAGTGGGCCCAACTGAATAATGGGAAGGGCTGACACTGTAATGATTCAGGAAATCTCACTATTCAAAACAATAGGAGACATCCCCTGAGGTGTGAATGACACTCTTGAGGCCTCTCCTGACTTACTGATTCATTACAGCTCCCAAGCAGTCAGTTGCTTACCTTCCATCTGGCACTACTCATTTTGGTTACAGAAATTGCACACTTAGTTATCCCTTTTTCCTAGAACATCTGCCTATGGAGGAGTTTTGGTGCTCTTTTCTCTCAGGGCTACAACTGCCTGGAACCAAATCTCAGTATAAGCTTATCTGGAGTGAAAGCTTCACTGCCTTACCCAGCAAAGCAAACCTGCTAGACTCTCAAACCAAGCCTACCACTTGCAGAAGTGAATAGTGTTCAGGATTATCCTCTGTTTAAGCCTTGTTTTCGTTAGAGAAAAGCAGCTTGAGATTTACCAGTTTCATGAGGAGTAGTGTCAGAACAGTGCTATCGACTGAATATCCCAGCATGCTCATTCTGCTTCAATGATATGTTTTCAGGTGCCTCTTCACTGAGGCATTAGAGAGGCACTGAAGATTGAGAGAAACAGAAGATTAGAGAGAAGGAAGTTAAAAGTAGCTGGTGGTCAACTCTCATTTTTCTGAAATAGTAAGAGCTTGTTTTAGTTTAACATAATTCTTCTAGGGATTCCTGTGCTGTAAAATCCGATGCACTCTTGAGGAATCACAGCCCTGCCAAAAAGTATAGCAGTATTTACAGAGTCACAGAATGGGCAAGGTTGGAAGGGACCACAGAATGGGTGGTCTGGTCCAACCTCCCTGCTCAACAGGGTCATCCCAGAGCACATGGCACAGGATTGTGTCCAGATGGGTCTTGAATATCTCCAGTGAGGGAGACTCCACAACCTCTCTGGGCCATCTGTTCCAGTGCATGGTCACTTGTGCAATAAAATTCTTCCTTTTATTCAGGTGGAACTTCCTGTGCATCAGTTTCTACCCATTTGCTCCTGTACTATTGCTTAGCGCCCCCAAGAAGAGCCTGGCTCCATCCTCTGGACACCCTTCCTTCAGATACTTTATAGACATTGATGTCTCTTCTCAAGGCTGAACAGGCCCAGCTCCTCAG
>VYXB01005247.1:14713-42579 GCA_013397135.1 Pachyramphus minor | reverse complement strand
CTGGGAACCGTCACCGGGGAAACGGGAACCGGACACCGGCACAGCCCCAGCGGGAGGGGAGAGCGCAGAGCCGGGAGGGAGGGGACACACAAGCTCAGCAGCCCCCGCCGCTTTCCCATTGGCTGCCGTGAACTTCGCTCCGCTCTACCATTGGTCATGGTGTGGCTCTCACCGCCCCCCCCACCGTTCCATTGGCTGCTGTCGATGTCAATCCGCCAGGTCCCCAGGGGACGACCAAGTTACGATCAAAAAACAAATTAAAAAAATAAAATAAAATGAAAAATAAAATTAAAATTAAAATTAAAAAGTAAAAAATAAAAATAGCAATAAAGAAAGTAAAAATACTAATATAAAAAATTAAATTAAAATACGAGTAAAAATAGGAATAAAATTTACAAAGTAAGGAAATTAGAAACTTTTAAAAAACAAAATAAAAATAAAACTAAAATACATCTAGAAATAGACATAAAAATAAAAAATAAATAATTTCTAAAATAAAAATACATTAATAATAAAGTAAAATTTGGGCAGCAGGCTGTTTCAGCATGTGGCTAGTCAAGCCCCTGGCAGTGCTGATGGGTTTCTCCAGCTTTCAACCCAAGCAGAGCTTTTTAGGGCTGTGGTGGCACCTCCCCAGGCCACTGTTAAAAGCAGTGCGGTACGTGATGCACTTGGCACTTGGATAAATTTGCATCAAGCAAATTTGGACTGTGGGGTTTTTTTGAGTAGCACTTTTCTGCCTTGAAAAAGAAGGGATGGAGGATGGCACCTGCCTTTAAACAACAAAGTGCAATGAATTGTCTGAATGGCCCAATGTGCTGATGGTCTATAAACATTTCTATTATAAGTAACTAAAAGGATAATAATCACACATATTGCTGCCAATGAGACCTGGCTCCAGAGGTTATTATGTGACATCCCCCAGACTGCAGTAGTTATGTGCCCAGAAAACATGCCAGAGGAAGTGTTTTCTGAGCAAGGATGCAATCTCGGAGTCTTGGTTCCTCCAAATAGCACCGAGCAGCATTTTGTGACAGTAAAACCAGCAAAGGGATCTGCTTTGTTTGCTTTCCAACCTCACCCTCATGCTTTTTTCAGCCAGCTTTCTGTGCTGTATGTTCACTTTATCAGTCATAGCTGCTTTGGTCCTCCTTGTTGTGCTCCCATACACATCCACGCCCTCAGCCCTCGAACTGAGTGACTGAGGAGCTTGTTCAGTTTCAGCCTTGTAAACCTCAAGCTGGGGTGGCACAATGACAAGGTGTGTTTGGAAACAGCTCTGCCTGTCTTCTGTGGCAGAGGGATGTCACTCACAGTGAGGATTCCTTCTTGGGCTGCTTTTTGTCATTTTGGTGGATGGGGGTGGAAAGCTGCACTGGGTCACTGTGATTGCTTGGACATTGTGCTAAACCTGAGAGCTTCCATGGGGAGGAATCCCTTCTGATTAAAGAGGGACCAAGAGGCTGAATGTGGAACATAAGACAAATTTTGCATGTGGATATTTGCCTGAAAGCTTTGGTGGTCTTGGTGAAGAACGGAATTTAGTACCAAAGTACTTTGTGTGGGAGAAAACTCATGGGCTCCTTCTCAGCCACACTACACCATACCCTGCAACGTAGAAACCTGTCAAGGGAACACAAAAGGGAATAATTAGCTGTTTGCAAGCATTTTCCCTTGTCATAGTAACAGTGAAGACAGCATCCCAGCATTTGTCTGTTCAGTAAGATGACACCCTTCTCTATCCAAAGATTTTCTGTGGTGTGACAGCAGCATCTGCCATCCTCGTATCTGAAAGTGTGCCTTAGCCCTACTGGTCCTCCCATATTCCTTGCCCTATTTCTGACAGACCCATGGGAATGGTGAAGAGAAGGATGGTATCCCAAAACAATGGTGTTTACAAGAAAGAATTATCTCCCTTTTCCACATGATGTAGGAACAGATCTGCACATGTGCAGCAGTACCCTCTTAGTAAAATACCCATTCATGCGTTTGAGGATCACGAATATGGACAGTAAATAAACACAAGCAAAATGTCTGCATTTCCAAAAGGAATTTCTGTAGAAGTGGCCCCTGCCACGTGGAAGCCTGGTGTCATCTTGCCTTTGTGAGGAGGTGGCAGGAGTGGGCTGTGTCTCTGCCCTGGCTCCCTTGCCTCCCCTGGCACAGGACCTCTGGGGTCATGGCTGGGTCTTCCCTCACCTTCAAGGGACTGTCCTTTTATGCTCACTTTGTCGAAAGCCTTAGTGCATTTCAGGGATAGCCTGTTCCTAAAAAGTGGAAGAAAAGTTCATGTTCTCTCCATTTCACCCATCAAATTTCACTTGCACTCCTCCTCCCTGGAGCAGTGACTGCTCCCCATAAGCTGGGCACAGAGGCTCAGCATGGGGGTGGTCAGCCAGCCTGAAGGCTGATGTGCACTTTGGAGCTCAATTCCAGACTACTGGATAAATTCTTTCTTCTGACTTTGTCTTCAGACAAAGCTATTTTTAGACTCACCAGCTGCAGAGGAGGAAGAGGAGGGCCCTTGCCCATGCGGAAGCCTGGTATCATTCCACTTTTGGGAGGTTTAGTGGAAATTGTCCCTGTCCACAGCAGGGGGATTGGAATTCAGTGACCTTTAAAGTCCCTTCGACCCTAAGCCATTCTATGATCCTATGAAATAACAGGAAATTTTTTAAAATGCATCATATTTCAAGCTTGAGCCACATCAGGGGCCTGAGAAACATTAGGAAAGATGCTCATTGTTTTCACTTGGGTCTATTCAGGCCTTTGACATAAAATAAAGAAAAAAAAAAAGGAATACCTAAAAGCCCCAAAACAAAACATAACAGTAAGGAAATAGCATTTGCCATTAGGAAGCAAACCATTAATCCAAGGAAGAACACAAGCTGAGTCCCAGAAGGAAAGGATGCAGCCTTCCTTCTGGGACTGGTGGCGAAGCAGCATTTCCATGCAATATTTATTTAAAAGAAATAATACATGTGTTTAAATTGTCACATGTTCTATTTTTAAGGTGCCATTTACTTAATAGTTGAAAACCTCACTGACATAGAGATCTATTGTGTGACTGAAAGTCAAAGTCTGACTGCAATGTCCTTGGTTTTGGTTTTGTCCATCTTCACATTGAAGTGAAACTTCTTGTGTTTCAGTTTATGGCCATTGCTCCTTGTCCTGTCCCTGGACACCACTGAAAAGAGTCTGGCACCGCCCTCTTGGCACCCACCTTTGAGATATTTATATGCATAAATAAGGTCCCCTCTCAGCCTTCTCTCTTCTTCAGCACAGCCCAGTGCCCATGTGTGTTGTTACCCCTGCCAGGACAGTGGCTGCTGCACCACCTGACACAGCGGGTGTGCACCTACAACCCCTGCAGACCAGACAAGTTAGATGGAGGAAATAACATAGCTGCCTGTTGACTACTTTTTAATATTTTTTTCTGCTACTGAAACAGCTTTAAAAAGAAACTGTACTGGAGTACAAGGAACTGCATTAAAATGCCACAAAGTGGCAGCAACACCAACCTTGCTGACAGAGACAAGAAAGAATTACAACTAAAAATTTCATCTCCTGGCTGTGTGAGCTTTATTTGCTGCCAGTTCCAGTTGAGAGAACATGCAGAGCTTTAGAAAACAAGTACAGATATGGTAGAAGTGGACAGCAAAAAATTTAAGTGGAGCATCTGAAACAGAGTACTTGGGTTTGCAAAACTGCACTGCAGTGATGCTGAATATAGTTTTAAATGCAGTTTCAGTATAAATGAAGATAGAAAGCCCCATTTAACTGCGGAGCAGTCTGAAGTTAAAGATTTTCCAGGCATTTGTTCTAGTTAAGCTTGAATGGATTACTTGGCTGAATTTTTGTCACCTGTTGACAACTTGTTTGTAAAATGAATCTCAGTGTCATTCCACATGGGAGCTGCAGTCCCATCACACAGGACCTGCTGAGCATCCTGCAGCTGCCTGGACAGGTAGAGGGGACACACAAGGGTTAACCCTTGCAGGGTTAACAACACTGCACTGCAATAACTGGCCCGAAATCCCACCGCATCTGAAGGAAGACACTGGAGACAGGCAGGGGATCCCTCCCGCACCTGGCTGGGATCATTGTTGCCTCCTGCCTCCCACTGCTTCTCCCGAGCAGCTTCCCAAGGCCTCTGCTTGATGCCTGTTGGTTGTGCTAATGAACACAGGGTGTGAGCAGAGCTCTCTGCCAGCGTGGGCTCGGTTACCCGCAGGGCTGCATCCCCCTCTGCAGGCAGGCGTTCCAATCCAGCGGAATCATTCTCAGCCGGTGTTCAAACAGGAGGGAAGTCTGCAGTCTTCCTTACGGGACTAACGTATTTTGTTTGAAGTATGCAAGTATCACATGTTGTCTTCTAAGATAGTCACAGCCAAGTATTTTAGCAGGATGTCAAATCTAAAGAGTTTTGCTGCAAGCATGGCTGTATTGAGAATGTGATGCCATTGGGGAAGAGCAGTACTAAAAAGTATTTGAAGCAGTGGAAGTATAACCAAATAACCACAATCCCCTTTGAATGGAAATAATACAGTATGGATTTACGATTCTTTTGAAAAGACATATTTTACAAAAATTGAAACAAACACTAATACATGCAAGGTCCTTGCATCATTGTGGCATTATGGCACATTCTGGAAAAAAAACCCCAAAACAATCAGAAATTACTATTTCAGCATAACAATCAGTTTAACTTAAAGGGAAATCTTTGCTTTGTGCTGATCTTCCATTCATAGAACTGCTCAGACTAAACTTTCCACTGTGTGTGAGGGTGCCTGTGGGCCCACAGGGCAGCAGAGATGGGAAGGTGGCGTGTCCCAGAAGCTGGGGTGCATGGCAGCAAGGGGGCTTGCAAGCAGTGGCTGCACCCATGTGATTGGAGATACAGGGCAAAGGGGGCTGATCATGCGTGGTCCAAAGTCTGGTCGTGCTCTTCCCAAAAGCACATGACATCGGTAAAACCACTGGGCNGGAGATACAGGGCAAAGGGGGCTGGTCAAGAGTGGTCCAAAATCAGTGGGACAGAAATCCATGTGATTAACTGTGGCCACGCTTGATTCCTTCAAATGAGTTTTAAGTTGCATTTAAAGGATGCACTAACAGGCATCCTTGTGTTTACAGTTTTCAAGGGAGAGGTCAAGGCTTTTAGATGCAGGAAAAGGTCACTAACATCAGCAGAGACAGGTCCACATCTGGGATCAGACGTGTATCAGATTCCTTCGCAATGATTTCCTGGCCCTGAATGTTCACAAACTTTGCTATTGCAAATGCAGGGGACCAGGGAGGGTATTCTTTTGTCATCATTACCCCATTGCCAGTACTAGAAGCAAAATGAGTTTGCCAGTGTTAAATCACAATAGCTTTATGTGCAGGTAGGTCATTACACTTTGTCACCAAAGTAATCCTGCATTTTATTTTAATACTTTGACATCATAGTCACATTTCCAGCAATAGTGTTTCTAAAAAGAGTTCTACACAGAATATTTGTAGCTCTGGTGCCATCTAAGATTAACAACATGGACACTACTGTAATGGCAACAGTGTTGTTCCTTGTAAACCTGCTTTGCAGTTTTCATGCCAGTCCTTCACCTCTGGACGGAGGCCTGAGCACGAGTGCTGGGGCAGGGCTGTGCACTGAAATACGACTGAGGTGTCTGTCTTAGGATCCTGTTCAGACCTACTTACAGCCACACGGTGACAGCAAAGCTCCTCCCACACAGTACAGAATCCCAGTGCCTTTGCTGTCACCCGATTTCCCTCCTGGACACTTCTTCCTTTGGTGACTGGAAGGTGACTGCGATCAGTGTGGTCCAGGTGTGAGTTACTCACAGGCTGCCCTCATGGGTGCTCCCGCTTTCCCACCAAGAGGAGAAATGTATCAACTGCTAACCAGCACGGCCAGGCTACTTGGTTTCACAGTCAGTGTCACTTGGTAGAAAACTTGGGGTTTTTTTGTTAGCCAGGACATCCATAGAAAACCCCATTTGGTCCCAGAGAGAAAACCTGCAACTCTTCTTTCCACCCCTCCTAGTCAGGTTAAGAGACACAAGCCTTGCAAGGTGGGTAGCAGAGTGGTACAACTTGCAGTTGTAACACAGGGTTTTCTCTGCTGTCAAAAGCTTTCTGTTGAGAATTACACACTGCAGAAACCAAAAAAAACCACTCCATGCTGTAATGTGTCCCAGCAATACGATGCCCCAGTCATACTACAAACGAGGTGCTTTGAAGTACAAATGTTTTATTGCAATGTTTCATTATTTACAGTACCGTTCACTGTGTCCCTGGGTGCTACCAAAGTGCAAGCCATTTCCGACAGGAAAGCTAAACCACGGTAACTCAGCAGCAAAACATGACTGTGCCTTACGCTTGTGCTGTCCTGCCTCTTCCCCGGGCCTGAATGCAGAGAAGTCTGCTGCTCTCCCTGGTCACTGGGAACAACCTGGTAATGTGAAACTTTGGTCACAAAGGATTGTCAGTTGCTGGTCTTTCAAGGTGATGCCAGAACAGGAATCTGGAATCTTTCCAGCTGGACTTTACTCGGAATTCAGGGTTTCTGATTGCATAACAAGACTTGTTTGTATGCAGGACTGTAAAATTCCTATTTCGATTTTTTATGTAAGAACTGGTTTATTCCCAATTATTTTTATTGCTGATTCTCTTTGGATTGTGTAAGCTCCTCATCAATTACCTGATTTGAGGCTATCTATCTACTTTCTTAAAAGAGCCAGTACCTCAAGAATTACCAGAGTCGCTACTCGATACTGATACTGGTCGTGTCTTTACTGCAAATTTTATTATGCACTTCCATTTCAAATAAAAATGGTGATTCAACCAAGACTGAAGCCTGCATTTTTACACACTGTCATCTCAAAGTAGGGCAAACTACACCTGTTACTTCAGGAATGATCTCTCAAAAAAAAATCACCTCTGGAGAGGAGGGGTAGCAACTACAAATTTTATCAAAGACTAAAGAATTCCAGTATTCCAGTGGCTAAACTCAGGTCAATAATCTTTTCATTTTTCTAACATGTGTATTACCTCAAGAAAGTACTTTGAAAGACAGTTTTCAGACTGAGTTCCACTGCTGCCAGCAGTCCCTTGGGAGGTGGGCAGTGAACTTCTCTGCCTCAGTTATTTCATTGTGCACCAGGGATGTCGTTACCTTCTAAAACTTGAGGTGCCTTGTGTTACAAAGCTCTTGTACAATTAGGAAATGTTTAAGACTCCATTCCAGAAAATAAGTTATATTAAATGGCACTCGAGTCCTTCAGGAAACATGTAGCAGCGCTGTTGGGTGAAGTTCAGCAGTAACAATTTCTGCTCTCACCCCATGCCTGGTTTACAGTTCCTGTAATAATGAGTCCCTGCAACAGCTGCCTCAAATGATTCTGAAATTACAGCTTCTCAAAAATGGGATGATTGCAGCTCTTGGCAGGTTTTTTCCTGTGAGTCACACTTTTATTCCATGTTATCACAGGCTTTTCTGTATCACTATTGATAAAAAGTCACCAAAAGCTTTACAGACGCAGAAGGTACCATTTTCACAAAGAAAATGTACTGGATTGATTTCTTAACCTACCATACAAAACACAGTGTTTAAAAGATCTGCAGTGCCTCCCTATTAGCATTCCTTTGGAATTTGGAGGAGGTGGCAGAGCTCACATGCAGTCAACAACATTGCTGGATCCTTGGCCCACGTCCCGGATCTGGCTGCTGAGGCAGGAACACACGGCCACGCCCGCCCCTGCCCGGCAGTGTGACACCGAGCCCACAAGTTCCCACCTACAGAATGCGGTAGAGGGAAAAAAGAAAAGTCAGTTCCTGCCCCTTCTGAGCAATCTGAAAGTTTTTATTTTCTGTGTCCAAAATGCTTTTACACAGCCTAGCTGTTTACCCTGCACAAAAATGCATCCCAGTAGCTTATTATTTCTCTGTAGATTGTTACTGAACGAACAAGGGATGCAGAGGAGGCAGAAGAGGTCCTTAAATATTTAGAAGAACAACCTTGTGGCATAGGCAGCAGTCCTACATTGACAGTCATGGATATTACTCCATTATTACCAGGAAACAACAGCTAGACTCCTGCTGCACACTGTTATGTTTTCATACAGGCAGACTTCATTGTCTTATTAAGCCAAATAAAACATTTAAAATTACCTATTCACTATGGGATCAAATGCTTCCACTGTATTCAGGTACACGTTGCCATTATGACCTCCAACTGCAAAAATCTTTCCCATCAGTGTTGCGATGCCAACACCCCCCCTCGGAGTTGTGAGCTCTGCCACATATTCCCATTTGTTACTGCGTGGGTCAAACCGCTCCACTGAGCTCAGTGGGGAGTTGTCGTCAAAGCCACCTGCAAAGAACCATCACAGTTATCAGTTTTTAGCCAATTCTGGTGCATGTGATGCCCAAGACTGGCATTATCAGGCTATTCTCAGTGTCCACGGGGTACTGTCCAGCTTCCTCTTTACCAAAATTTTACAAGCTCCTAAAAATTAATCTAGCAGCTCTCCCTCCTGTCACCGTCCAAGCATCGCCCAGAGTGACTATTTTCTTCTACTCAAGTTGCAAGGGTTCTAGTTCAATGATTTTTCTCCTTGAATTCATCATACTTACAATGAAATAGCTTTACATTTGGAATAGAAAAAAATCCAAGGACCAGCCAAAAGATGGTCCCAATTTTAAGCTTAGTTTAGTTTATGCAAAACACATTCTTACAGTGTTCTCAAGTTACAGCACTGATAAATACTTGAGTAGGAAACAAACTCCTCATGTAAGACTTCAGTGATGCCTTCCCCTTGCTGGGGCAGCTCTCAGAGGAGCATTCTGCTCGAAACCTTTGTAAGCATTTATGATAATACACAAGGCAGAGCTCTGCAGCTATCACTATGGCACACCTACCTGGCATCTTCCTCCCTCAGGAAAGCAGGTAAAAGGTAGCGCACAGGACAACAGGCTGTGGAATAAGCGCGAAAAAGCTACTGTTGTCTACACTCAGAACTCGACTAGAAAGCTTTGAAAGTGTGCAAACTTAAAAATCATTTCTTAAAAGGAAACCCAAGATTAGTGAGCCTGAGAGGGTTTTCTAATACAGACATATTATCCTGAACAGTATAACCCTCCTGAAATGTGGGTTAGCAACTTCTTTTTTACTTCCTCACTAACGTACCTTCGTTTAAGTGTGTCCTGGTTGTGCTTGCTCTCTTCTCCTGCCCAAGAACACCAAGTACAGGTGAGGTCTATCTGTTCCCCAGTTCCTCTAGCAATAACAGCTTCTTCCATAGGCCAGTACTTGGCACCACCAGCACTACAAAATGCCACATCCCTACTCACCGACAACATACAAGCAGCCATGGAGCTCACTGACACCATTCCCAGCTCTTCGCTGACCCATCTCTTTCACTTCTATCCACTTATCCAAATGGGGATCATATTTCTCCACACTGGAAAGAGATGCTACACCGTCATTGCCCCCCACAGCGTAAACGTGGTTCTGGAAAACAGTTGTATAGGGAAAGACTATTAGCAATGTAGTTGTCTTTACTCAGCTTTTCATAAGCAATGTTACACTTATAGGAGAACCTGGTATATCCACACAGTCCTAATTACTTACTTTTATTTGAGAATTCCAACAACAGACTTAATTATCTAACATAAATGCCATCTTCCAATTAAAGAAGAAATAAAGTTATGTAGTGTTGCAGCTATTTTGCAGAGCATACATGGCAACAGAGGGTCTGAAGCGCAGATGCATTCAGCACCTTTAAACATGCTGACTTTGCCAAACCAGACTTCTAGGTGAAACAGGAAGCACTAGCCATGTGGTTAGAAGGGTTCTAAGTACATGCTCCCACTACCTCAAATACTGTTGAAACAGTTCAGTTTGATAAGAGTATTATCCTAAATATCCTCACCTTTTGCACAGCTCCATAGGATTTTGATGACCAGAGCTGCTCAGACCCACCAGCTGCATTTTGTTTAAGATCTCGTGCTCTGCCTTGTAGAAGCAGATTTGAAAAGCAGGTTGGTTCCTCAGTTGGCCCTGACTTGGGAGTAAACAGTCACTTACCACCAGGGCCACGGAGCCGACTCCTCCCCGGGGCGTGTTCATGGGGGCGACTGTGCTCCACCGATCGGAGTCGATGTCGTACCTTTCCACATCACTGAAGCAGGTGTTGTCATCCAGACCTCCTATGGCGTAAATGGGGCCGCCAAGGGAGGCCAGAGCGATTCCTCTCCTAGGAAAACGACAGGATCAACACCTCAGCACAAATCCTCGAAAAAAGGGAATGACAAGTGCAATGTTACATGACTGGCACCTCTTTCTAACTATGGGGAAAAAAGCAATGAAAATGTAAAAAGTGAAGTTTATAGTAAATAATGTAGCTGGTCCTCTGCACACCTGTGCCAGAGGGGCATGAAATACTGTTTTGACTGAACGTTACCTAATGCCCAAGTCCTCTACTCCCATGCTGAGATTGTCTTAGATATTTCTTAGAGATTTCTTTGTCTGGCTACTGAATTTCATGCCTCCTATTTTGTTTCAGAACCAGTAGAACCAAAATCTGCTGGTTTTAACTTTGTTGGTATAGCTGGCGTCTACAATTTGGGAATGACTGAAGGGGGATATTAGTACATACTAAAAGGCAAACCTGTGCTGGATATTAGAAGATTGAACTCTAGCAAGATGTAATCACAATTTCTTCCATTCTCATTTTTAAATTAAGTGTTAAAATGGTTGTCAGATTTGTTTCTACTGAATCTACCAGTATGAGAGTACCATCTTAAGTACAAACTTAAAAAGTATTGTCTAGTGTCTGCTTTAACTACCAAGAGAGATGATTTCCCATGTCACTAAGAACATTCTTGTCTCATTACACCGAGGGCAGGTTTGCAGATGGGCACGTAGGCAGGAGCAAGGGAGGCACAATCTTTGTACAGAACAAACATTGTGGCAATATCCTGGACTTATCTTAAATTGCCTCAACAGATAACAGACACCATTTAATGATGGCTGTTATTTTCTATTTTGATTAGGTCACAGCTACAAATAGCTTTGGGACTTAGCCATGCTCCGTATGCTCCTACTTGTACAGGATGCTTTTAAAAACAACAAACAAAATGGAATGTAGAATTAAGGATGCTGGTTTAAATAACAGCAGAAACGAAAAAATCACAGATCTGTGAGTCCAGTAACCCCTTAAAAGAACCTTAAATGTCAAAAGGCAAGAAAAATCCTCAAGTGGAGGATTTCGGTGTTTTAGTGCATCTTGCCTTTTGAGGGAAAAACATAGGCAGCTACTTGTTTGCTGGGCAGTAAGTATTTAACTTTCCATATTATGCTGGCAGTTATCTCGTTTATTCTTAAAAAGAGCAAAAATTCCACCGAAGCTGTTCATCAGTTTCAAGTTGTTTACTGGGCATGGCAGAAAGGCCCCTGATACCAGAACACAAGCATAGCTGGAGTAGAACAGGTTTCTGCTCCAGAAGCCAACTCCCCCCAAAAAAGAAAAAAAGAAAAGCATAACACCTTTATAGCACAAAGCTCCAAAACAGGAAGAAAAATTCCTAGAAATAGCAGTTTCAAAACCCAAATAAAGACAGGACAGACATGATGTTTCTCAGCAGCAGCAAGAAATTATATATCATAGACTAGGACTTATATGTGTTCCATGATCCAAAATTTACCTCTTTGTGTTCATTGATGCCTTCATCATCCACTTGTTTGTGAGCGGATCAAATACTTCCATGCTTCCTAAGTGTTCATTTCCATCATGTCCACCTACCGCGTAGACTTTACCTGAACACATACACATCTTTTGATAGAGAGAGTCCTTGGCAACATTTCAGTTTTCATTTACATAATATCCTTGTCTACGTGGAGACAAAAAGCTCAAATAACAGCTAAAGTTTCTAAATGTTTTCAACATCAGAATTTAAGTAAGTAAGGACTTTATATATCTATATGCTGTACTCAACCAGGAATCTCTTCTAATGAGGACTGGCTGACTGCTGTGTAAGGCCATTTTTTATAAGTGGATTTATAAAAAGTTCATAGACTCATAGAATCGTCTGAGTTGGACAGAACCTTTCAAGGTCAGTTAGTCCAGCCCCTCTGCAATGACGAGGGGCATTTTCAACTAGATCAGGTTGCTCAGAGTCCCACCCAGCCTGACCTTGAATGCTTCAGAGACGGTATTTACCACCTCTCTGGCCAACCCGTTCAAGTGTTTTCCCACCCTCACTGCAAAACATTTTTTCTTCACATCTACTCTGAATCTACCCTCATTTAATATAAGACCATTACCCCCTGTCCTATTGCAACAGGCCCTACTATAAAGCCTGTCTCCATCTTTCCTGTAAGCTCCCTTTAAGTACTGAAGGGCACAATAAGGTCTCCACGGAGCCTTCTCTTCTCAAGGCTGAACAGCCCCAACTCTGTTAGTTCATAGTAATGTCTTTTCAGTAAGTATTGCCTCAGATTGGTTCAGAATCAAACACTCCTTCATGAAAGAAGCTTTACTAAAGTGAAGAATATTCAACAATTAAGCAAGTAAAGTAGCTTACTACATGTACAACTCGTAGAAGTATTAACTCCAGCAAAAGGAGCAAAAACAAGTGTCTTTTTAATGGGGCTGCTTGAATAGCATTACTGACCTCCCACAGAGATCACGCCCACGTGCCTCCTCCTGCTGTTCATTTCAGGGCCGAAGAACCAGTTGTTTTTACTGATAGAGTAACACTCGATGCTGCGAAACGGGTCGCCTGATCCACCTCTGCCCCCGACACAGAACAGCACACCTGAAGAAGACAAAAGAGGTTTTCAGACGAGTAGCAGGAAGATGGGGAAAAAAAAATTGTATAGCAGAGCAAAGTGAAACTTATGTAGTTTGGGAGAAGTCGTATTTCACTTCAAGGGCACATTGCCCTGCATAACTGCATACTGGATTTTGGCCTTTACTTGGCATGCTGCTATGGCAATTGGCTATCTATGCTCTTGTAAACACAATGCATATTTTAAATATGCTTTTTTGTGATTTTGCTTAAGGAGATGAATACACGGTTTGTTAAATGTAACAACGTAAAAATTAGGATTTGCAGTCTAACATTCATCACTCACTTTTGGTGTAGGTTAGTCAAAGACTTTAAAAGTTAGCTCAGCCTTCTTACACCAAAAGATAACTGTCCACTGTTTTTGGTATAGCTTTGAACAGATTGCCTGGTCATAACATACTTAACATCTCTAGCTTTAATACAGATAGAGCCAACTGAGATAAATAAATAATGCTTTAAAGAAAGAAAATGACTGCTAAAGTTCTGCTAGGAAAATGCAGCACATTGTTTAAATACCAGAATGGCACATAATGTCTTTCCCAATTTTGCACTAAGGCATTAACAATCCTGGATACCAAGCTATGCCTGCTTGATACCAGTACACCTCCACAGATGTGCTGCCTTTCCTCCACACCACTCCCTACCAGATAACCAGACACACATTTAATTACCAGCAGTCTGCTTCCTTGGTGTTGTGCGAATGGAGTACTCAAAGTCAGGCACTGCCCTGCTGCTCAGGTGAAGGTGGTAGTTTCTTGCTTCATCCAGCAAATCCCTACATTTTAGATTCTGCTTGACAATCTCTTCCTTTGCCACAACGCCCATAAGGAAACAAATGGGCAAGAGAGGCAGCCGTACCTGACAGGAATGAACACAGTTGGAGAAACTGGCTGAACTGGCTGAGTCTCACCAGTCACAGTGATGCACATGTAACAGATGGCAGCTCCTGGGCCAGCTGGCAGCCCCACGCTCCTCACTGAAGGGACCGGATTTCATGGGTTTTTCCAGACAACACCGATATGAACAGTTCTTTCGAGTGACAAATGTTTGCTACAACCATTTGCACTTAAGCAACAGCAGAGAACTGTCCCTTGGCCCAGGCTGTGTGGGAGAAGAAGTGCAGCTGCCTGTGCTGCAGCTGAACCTGCCAGGACTGACGCAGGCAGCACCTGTGACTTCACCAGGGCAGCCTGTGTCAGGTTAGTCTGCTGAGGGTATGAATTTTTGGGTCACTGCTATGCCAGCGTGAGGAGGGCTTATGCTAGAATGGTTCATTTTCTCTGGGTGGCAAGTCAAAAAGGAAACACTGTCAGCATGAACTAAGTGCCTATGAAGGATGTATTACTTGTGCAGTAACACCTTTCTTTGATGCAGACTTGACAGACTTCGAGATTTAAAAAAAAAAATGTTGAGAGCCAATTATTTCCTTCTCTAAATCCTTTCTGTGATTTATTTCAGCAAACCTTTCATTTTTCCATGTCAGACAAACAGTGAAGAATATGAAGCACAATCAGGGGCATGAGTGGGACAGGTGTTAATCAGGCGAACTGAAGTAAATCTCCCCTGATTTCTTAAGATTTGGAGTCAATGCTGCCAAGCACCTCTCAGTTAGCTCAACAGTGAAGTCCAGCATCTCCAGGGCTTCTCAGACCAGCAGGATGGTGCTCTTATATCACTGACAAGCATCCCTGTCTCCAAATAAGCATGTGTTCTTCCTTACCTACTTGCTTTCAGTCCCACTTCTTCCTGTACTTTGGCCCGGCTTACTTTAGGCTGCTTTAAAGCACCACCGTAGCCCTGCTGACAGGCTCCTGAGGTTAGTGATGTGGTAAGAACTCCAGGCTGACAGACTCAGAACCTGATTATAACAGCAAAACCCATAAGGCTGATTATGATGTGGATACAAACTGCTGATAAGCCCAGTCATGTTTTCTGCTATCAATAATGTCCAAGTCAACTGACAGCTCCATATGCTCTGGCAAATAACTCCTATGTACAGGATGGGGTTTACTTTTTCATTGCTTCAATACAGACTCTGGTTTCAATACTCGTATATATATATATATATATAGATACTCTGGTATCAACAGAATGAAGTTGCTAATCTCATGTGACAGCACAACAGGGCAATAAACCTTTTTTTTTAATATATATATATATATTGCCTGTGAATTTAATTATAATGCACTAAAGAAGGGCTTTTTGTACCAAAAACCTCATGCTAGTCTAGATGAAACTAAAGGTTTTGGGAAAACAGTTAATAAACCATCTTTTACTAGGAAATGTGAAAAATGACACATGAAGACGCTGATAGCAGCATCTTAGTGGATCTCTCCTCACTCACATAACACCAATACTAGCAACTGAGCCAAATGCAAAATATTCAAGTTGGACTTCAGTGACAACTGAAACCACACAGCTGACCCTATCTGCTAAGACACATGGGGCGTCTTGCAGGGTATGGCATGCACCCCAATCCTCCCCAACACAGGTTCCCCAATACCTGTCTCAAATATTGTATTTTAAACTCCCATAACTAGCACATGTGGAGCTTGAATAACTGAAGTACCTAATGCTTTGACAGGAGGAGGTCTGATGGGTGTCTGAGTTAAGTTCAGTTGAATGACCTTTTGATACCTGCATGTGTTTCTTTCAAAAGCAGTGAACTCGCACCAAGTCTGGACAAGTGAACTGCAAACTCCTTTTGACTCCTACAGATAACCAGCAGTGCTGGTCTAGCGAGCATTAAAAGGTCTATCATGTTTCCTGGCCTACTTCTAGGGCTGACATATCTCAGCCTTTTGTTAATTAAACACATGAAATATTTTAGAAGCACGACTTGATGTCTCTGTTACAATTTTACTTTCCTAGACATGTAAAAAAACTCTTCAATAGTTTTGCCTCTTTTCTGAAGTACAAATACATGCCAGCAAGGGCAGCAGTTTCAGGCTGTAGGAGTGTCAAACCAAGAGAAGCAATGGTTTTCCCTGTTTCAAGCTTCTGCTCTAGCACAGATGCAGCTTTTTGTTGACTCCCCACCTCCTAGCCATGAGCACTTGAGTACTCTTCTCTCTATATTAACAGGAGAATACTACTTCTTTTTGATATTCAAGGGATCTAACCTGCTTCCACTGTCAGTTCACAATGGTGAACACCAGATGAGGCATCAACAGCTGAGAACATTTTTTGTCTTGAGATCTACCCAGGTACAAACAGTTCATTACACAACTAAAACAGTGACAAGACAGGCACGTGACGCCTCAGCCCTACCTGTGCAAGTATTTCATCCAGCCACATGGCGTGATGCTGTGGATTGGCCAGCAGCCACTTGATAGCAGCGTTGTAAACTTGCTTTTCATTTTCAATATTCAGGTCACTGGAGGACAGGAGTTTATGGAGGTGCTGCGGTGACACGCTCACAAAGTCCTCACACTCCATGACCTCTGCGAAGTGCTCGCAAGCGAACTGGTCGGCCATGTCCATCAAGTCGATGCGGTTGTGGCTCTCAGCAAACGCCCTGACTGCCAGGCAGTTGGAGGGGTGGAAGTGCAGCTTCATGTATTCACAGCAGGCCTTTGCCACCAGTTCCACCTGCAGAATGCAGGCGGCGTACAGGAGAGGTTGGACGTTGTCCACCGTCAGCGTGAGCCGCGAGGAGTACGCGAACTTCACCAGGTCTTCTATCGCGTCGCCGTCGAAGTCCCTGATCTCGATCAACTTCTGCTTGGCCTCAGCCATTTCCGAAAGAAACATGGCTCTGAAGTAAGGGATGACACAAGCTAGAACCAGCTTGTGGCAGGAGATAAGCTTTGAACCAACCTGAAAAAAAAAAAAAAAAAAAAAAAGAACAAAANAAAAAAAAAAAGAACAAAAAACCACCTCCATTTTACTGTAATGTCAGTTTTGGCTGTGAAAAAGATGAACAGCTAAGCTAAATAAGAATTCTGGACTCAATGTGCATTGAGCTAACTGTATTTCGTTACTTCTGGCATTACATACATGTATCCCAGGCAGATCTTAGTTGTAACTTGGCCACCAGAATAGAGCAAAGCCATAAAACAAGGAAGCAACAGCACTGATGCACTGAACTTGCCTTTCTTTAAAAGCCACATAAAGCATCCTTCGGAACATTCTAGATACATCTTGGAGACAGAAGGAGACTGCTAAGCACTTGTTTTATGTGTATTCAGAGACTCTTAGGGGGGGAAATTGTGAAGTGACATTTTTAGACTACTTAATTTAAATTTCTGGACTTTTACTACCATCACGGAACTGATAATGATGTTTATAGAAGAAAAGTTATGTAAAACTGCAGTAATAACAGTTTATTTAAAAGGCATTATCAAAAGTTACCAATCACTTCAAGATTTTTCGAATCTCTTAGCCACAGAAGATAGTGTATCCCCACAAAAACAAGGTATTTTTCAAAACTCTGATCAGAAACCACAAAATAGGCTTTTCAGGTACTAAATTCTATATTCAAGGGACATTTAAAAAGAATGTAAATACTGAAGGTAAATGAACAATCCACTATTTGTGTTACAGGAGTGCCTTCTTACAGCCTTTGTCATTCTGCAGTTTGCACTACCATAAAGGTATGGCTGAGTTAAGCAACCATTTTCCCTGATGGACTGAAATTGTGTGTTCATTTTCAGATGCAGGTGTTACAGTGACCTGTCTTGCAATTTAAAAAAAAGAAAAAAGATACTAAATTATAAAAGATAATTTGGAGTTTTTTCTAGCTCTGATTCACTACACAATTGCTCTACCCTTTTAAAAAGTATGATCAACACAAGTGTAACCTACCTGGTAAGCAGTGAGTTGAGTACAGAAAGCAAGCACATGTGAAAGAGTACACAGATTAAAAATGAGGCAAAGATGGATAGTTCAGTATGATCAAACTAGATCACCCCAGAAGGAACATTTCAGACCTACCAAATGAACAAAAGGCAAACCAACAGTAGGAGAAAAGCAGATGGTATCATCTGACACTTTCCGCCTTCTACCAGCCCTCTAACACTGTTCATATGACAGCAGCAGTACAGTGAAATTCCAGGATTTAGCTCGTAGGAGCAGAGGAAGTCTCCCTGTGTGCTCCCACGGCTTATCACTGTTACAGCATCACTCCAACTAATTACAGTACTGATGCAAAAAGATCCCACCAGCTGGTCTGCTGTAAAAGGGAAAGCAGCCAAGCTATTCTTACCTTCAGAGATTTTTATTCTGCCCATCCTCCCACTCTCTAATTAAACCTTTCTTATGTTACCCAAATCTGCTTAATATTAAATATCTAGCATATTCTCGGTATTTTGAAATCTGAGTTCCCCTTCAGTTATTAAGTATCGTATTTTAAGAGCCAGCAATTGGTCTGACAACAGCAATGCCAGAATTGCTCACTACCACAGGTCACATACAAAAGCAGAAAGTTCAGCAGAGATGGAATTACTCTTAAAACACGAGAAATGCCTGAGCACTACAAAAAGAAAAATGAAGCCCTCTAGAAAATTCCAATTCAAGATAACAGTTACCAGTTACTCGAAAATCCCTGAATTAGGGAGCTGTACAGTAAGATGTACATGGGTTGCTTTAGCCTTCACTGGAAGACGAGTCATGCAATATAATATAATATTCTTAAATTACCAAAGGAGCTGCACACAGGTAATACAAATGAGCATTAAAACAAGCCTAACTTGGGGGAAGTTAAACTGCAGCCACAGTAAATACAGCCACTTGTGTTTTCCAAGCCAAGTTTCCCTAGCGGGAGTATACATTTAACTATGTTTATAAAGTAAGACTTTCTCACTTTTTTGCAAGGGTAGTTGTAAAGGAAGGCAGATGAGGATGAGGTCAACAAGAAAAGGGATGAGGAGGGTTGTTAAGAGTTCTGACATGGACCTTCTTCCCCAAAATGCCTTTTAAAATTACTGATGTAAAGAGACCTGATGATGAGTGTTCAGCCCAACTGCTTCACAGCTCTCAAGCTACCCAGAGCAGCTTCAGCATTGTCATTCAGTGTCCTGTGGGCAGTAAATCAACTGTTATGAGCCACTGGACCTACTGCATTGCGTGCCTGCTCAGTGCCTGGTGACAGGCAATTTAGTACCTGCTGTGAAGCAGAACAGGAAAATGTTCTTGCTTATTCTACTCCTGTTGTCCAGTGGGGCAGAAGGGAGAAAAACCTCTTCCTCTCAGAGATGTCCATTGTCTCCCAAGCATTTCAGAAAGATGAGATGCCTACTGGGGAGGGGTTTACCAAGGACACACATCTGTCAAGGATTTTCCCAAGTTCAAGATGGAACTGTGCTCCATCTCTTTTTCTTAAATCTTGCAGAAGTAAGATGGCTAGCTAAGCAATACCTAATATTTGTAGGTGCTGGCATCCAGGGATGCTAGATTTATTGGGATCAGGATATAAGTAACATACAGCTGAGTTACAAATAATGCATTAAAGCAATGCTATGCAACAATCATAAAATTTGCTTCCTCCTCCTTTAATCTTTGATCAGCTGCAGAACAGAACTGTCTGGGTTTATTTCTCTTTTTCTTTCTTTCTTTGAGAATGCTGGAAGCCAGATTTGTTCCAGAAATCCTGTTTGCTGGGAAGGATGTAGCAAAACAATACAGAACAATAAGAGATGGAATCGGAGATGAAAGTGTCTTGAGAACAAAGAGGCTACGAGGAGCTGAAATTGCACAGCAATATACTGACCAACTATGGGACCTCGCTTAGAAGGCAAGTCGGATGAGGTCAAAGTCATGTACTTCACCTTAAATGTTTAAATTTCAGTTGTAAACCTCCTAAATAAGAAAAAAACATCAGGATATCTAGAGATGCCTCATATCCAACAACTATTCTTCCACATCCCTGCCCAAATTCACAGCCACCTCCAGCACATTTATTTGTAGCTGTATTTTCAGACTTAAATGCAATGAATGTGTGACAAGTATCACCTTCAGTGTAACATCGCAGAGCTCTCCAGTTTCAAAGAAGTGAAGAAGAGAGCTGTGAAAATCCTTCCAAGCCTCATTTGCCTCAAATACAAAGACGTCATCTTCACCATCACTGTTGGAAGGCCTAGTTTGCTGCTGCTGCTGCTGCTGCCGCCTTTTCCCCTTTATCAGATGTTGTTTTGCCTGCTCAGGGACCATGGATTCTGAAGCCATTGGCTGTTTTTTCTCTCACTGCACGAATATTCAAAAACTCCTGCCAAGACAAAATCCAGCCCATCAGAAAGTTAAGTCCTAAAATGCAGTTCTGTCCACCTTCCTGTTAAAAAAAAAAAAGAAAGAAAATGAGACATTAGGTAATGCTAGTACATTAACACTTTGGTTACATGTTATAAATACTACCCATGATCATACTTGGGGAAAGTGAGGGGAGAAGGGGCAAAAAACCCAACCCACAGTCAAGAGTCCTATGTAAGTACCTCTAGGTAAAGACACTGTTTGTGAACTTGTTGCCCACACTTCTTAAAAAAGACATGAAAAAGGCAAAGATGCACCACAGAATCATAATTTGTGTTGGAAGGGACTTTAAAAATCATCCAGTTCCAACCCCCTGCCAGGGGCAGGGACACCTCCTACTAGAGCAGGTTGCTCAAAGCCCCATCCAATCTGGCCTTGAACACTTCCAGGGATGGGGCATCCACAGCTTCTCTGGGCAGGGTGTTCCAATGCCTCACCACCCGCACAGTAAAGGATTTCTTCCTAACATCTAATCTAAATCTCTCCTCTTTTTTTAAAAAAGAATACCCCTTTGTCCTATGACTATCTGCCCATGTAAAATGTCCCTCTCTCTCTTTTTTATAAGCCCCCTTTAAATACTGGAAAGTACTGGAGAGTATATGGAGTAGCAAGTTCTTCTCTTACACTGGCTAGATTTGGTTTTCGTGGTTTTTTGATTAATTTATGATGCATTCATTCTTCATTCTACACTGAGAGTTGATGATTGCTGTAGTTCAGTGATTTCTGCTCATGGATTCTGGTGTTGCAGGAAGGGGACTGACCAAAGGAACAAAAAATTCTTCTACAATAAAAATTTAAATCACATGCTTGGGAGCAGAACTGATTGTCCTCTGGGCTATTTTGAAAGTGTCCATGTCTCTTACTGAATTTACGCCTCTTCATGCCTCAGTACCAGAGAAAAAGCAGGAAGTGACCTGAGGCGACCATACTCATTTCTGCTGTGAGTCACAGGGTTGTTGCCACCTCTGTGTCCTGTGTGGTGACAGGGCTGGTGGCTGCACTGGGCAAGGCAGATCAAACATGCCTAGAGTATTTACCTGTCATGCTTTAAGCAAGGTAATACTTACCTTTAGAAGATATCTAAGAGAAAGATCTCATTCTTCTAAAACCCCAAACTAGCTCAAAGATGTTATGGATCATGGGATATTTATACAGTTTATAGCAATAAATACCTTTTTCTGCTGAAAACTTAGCTTCCATTATGCCAGATTTGGCAAATTAGTATACTAAGAGGTTTTTCTCGTTTGTTAGGCTATTTGAGTCTCAAATTAATCCTCATCCTCCAGTACTGATACTCACCGCCTTTGCTTTGTTTAACATGCCCTCCAAGGAAGTCACTACTAGCATTGGGATATGAAGCTTCAAGCACAACCTCCTGAAGTTATAAAAACTAACATGGACAAACAAGAGGAAAAAAACAGAGAAGCTGAAATGCTGTACAAGGGTGTTGAAGAGCATCATGTGTCATTTCTTCATCTCTAGCCTACACTTCTAGGGAACTCATGCTTATTTTGGTCTTTGACTGACACTCTCACTTCACCACACCTAACAATTTTTACAGTGAGTAGAAGTGTTGCTTTCAACTGCCACTGACTCCTAAATGATAGTTCACAGCTCCCAAGTCATAAGGTTTTTCCATCTGACACTATGCTACATTTATCCTCATGCTTTAACTGCAACTGCACATATACTTCCCCCAATTATTCTGTGTCTCATTACAAAAAAAGGCTGATGGCTACATTTTACCTACTCTGGGTATGCCCCTGTAAACACCAACATCAAACCCGTGAGTCTTCAGATAAATCAGTGCTGTTGGGGTTAATTTTTTTATGCTATTAATAAACTAAACATAACACATAAGCCAAACACAACTGATTTAAAGCAATGCTTTTCATCCAAATCTGATGCCTACAGCAATTGAAGCTCTTGGAGATGCTCTGGCCTGCAAGTACTTGAGTGCATATTTGGATTTATATATTTGATACATACTAAGTACACACTTGATATGGTAGGGGAAGAAACCAGAAATCACACCAGAGGAAAGCAATGCCATTACTCAGGCACAAGCCATAGATCATGTGGATGATGGAGCCCCCAGGACTGCAATACCAAACACATGGATGGGAACATGAGAGCAAGTCCATTACTGCTCCTCAGGTAAAAAGAAGTTTCTGCAACATGTTGAAAACTAACGTGTATAATATAACCTTAAGGAAATATTCAGATAGCAGTAGTCTGACACACTTCAGTTTTCTTTTGATGAGACTTTGTGACAGATAATAATATTTAAGATAAGATTTTTATTCTTCCCCCAAGTCACCAATTTATGAGCATCTTGTTTCTGTGATACATCTCAGTCGTGCAAATCTTTTTAGATATGTATCCCCAAATCCTCCACTGGTCTTAATTACAGCATCTCACAGTTTGAGTCTTCAAACAAATCATCATGTGCTATGGAAAGTACGAGCTGTAGCCATGTTTCATTTGCAGAAGATACTGGCTTGGGCTCATCTGAATGTTCAGCTGTAGCCATTTTCTGTTCTCAGATTTTAAATGAAAAAGAAATGAATTTTTGTAGCACTTAAATCAAGATACTAAACTCTGGAAATCTGAAGGTCACTCTGAAGTTGAGGAGGTCAGTGTATTTCAACTCCACAAAGACAGAAGAGCCATTTACAGATCTGCTCCCCAAATCATCAGTAATTCAACAACATCCAGATACTTGAGGTTCATTTAGAACTGGGTGAATGCCACACATACATAGTCTTTTCTCTCTAGAACAAAACACTGACGTGTTTCAGAACTTCAATAACCAGCTCCCTTTTTCATGTTGGCAATTAAGTCTTCCAGCCTCATACAGTCTAGTATTTTGATAACATTAAGAGTGTAAGTGGCTATCACAGGAAGTGACTGACTAAGGAAGCCAAAGGAAGTGCCTCATTCATAACATCATCTGTTATTCCTTGTAAACAGCTGCTCGACACTTTCCATGAAGGAACAACTGTCAGAATGAAAAAAACAAAGCACACATGTTTACAGCTCACCATTGTTTGCTGAGAGCAAGTCAGTAATTTTCTTGTTCAAGTTAAATATTTAGAAATATTCATGATGTCTGCTGTTCTCAAGAGTGCAGCTGTTCCAGACCCCAAAGTTCATGTTCTGGTTGTCAGCGCTGGTCTCCAGGCAAGGGACCAAGAATCCCCTCCTCCTTATTCCCCAAACTTGTAAGAGCAAGCAGGGATGGAGGATCAGAGCAAACACATTATCTTGTAACTGCTGCAATTCAGATAACAGTAACATCCTAAAGTGAAGTGGTTTTGATTAAGACATGCTAGTACAATCTGAAACTGAATCAAGGGTAAAATTATTCATGTCACATAAAGTACTTATGTTCAAGAGAGGTATAATACCTCAGTTTTGAAGTAAAAAGAATTTGTAGACATTGGACAATGGCAGGACATGAACAGCACTGCTCTGTTTTCCCCTATCATAAAATTAAAACCCCAGGAATCCTGCCCAACAAACCAGCCTAGATATTGGAGTACATGACCTCCTTCCCCTGCCGGGTACCTTGGGAGGCAGTGCCCCAGAAAAAAAGGATCATCCTTATTCTTTCTCTGACACATGGAAGGAAGACACTTCAGTGATACAAAAAAAACAAAGAACCAAGACTCCCACTATAACCAAAACTAGGCAGCATTCAGATGAGAGGAATTACGATACCTGTAAATCCAATGCTCTTTATAATCAGTAGTACTGAAGCTTTAAAAAAAGGGGGCAGAGTGAAGGAGAAAAGATACAGATGAAATTTCACCAACTACCCTGTATGTAATTTTGGTTACCCACCCACAAGACGAACTAAAATCACACCATGATCAGCGCACAGCAGGGCAATCGGCCTCACTCCGAAAACAAAAAGGTCTTTTAACTGAAGAAGTCGAGAAATTTGCCTTTTGCAAATGCAAAGTTTGTAGCTCCATGAGTAGGGAGGCTTTGGAAGTGACTTAAGTACAAACAAACTGCATGCATATAAATATATGCAAGTTTGTACGTGTGGCTGTGCAAAACTACCTTGTCTGATACAGAGCCTGGCCAGCGTGTGTGGGTAATGAACCGCTGGCACTGCTGACCACAAGGTTAGATAAGCACAGCCAGGGACCAGATCTTCTCCAGTGTGATCCAACCAAGAGAACAAGTCGAGCTGTTGTCTTCTCTTGGCCTAAGAAAACTCGAACGTTTGGAAAAATGGGCAGCTGGCAGAGCTAAGGAATGGACAGCAGGAGAGAAGCAGGAAAGGCAGGAGGCAGCTGCAATGCAAACTGCAGACAAGGAGCAGCTCTGGCAGGGACTGCATAAGCAGCTGTTCACTGTTCAGTCTGGTTACAGATGTATCATCAAGAAGGAACATGACGGAAAAAAGGAAAGACAAAATACTGTAGAAAATCCTCAGTGCTCTCCCCTTCTCCATTCACCAACTCTATCAAAGACGATGTATACACTTAACGCAAAACAGTTCAGATGCCCACGCTAATTAGGTCAAATCAGACAAGATTTGATAGTTTTCCCAAACATAGGAAAGTTCAAGTCACATACTCTATCACAAACCTAAGCCCACTGTACTGTTCTGCAGAAAGTTATTTAACAGAAAGAAAAACAAAGTCAGAAACCACATATCTAACTGGTTTAGCTTGTTTAAAACCACCAGGGTTCCTTTTGTAGAAGTTCACAAAAAAGCTTCCTAGACAACACTAATATACAATTTCTAAACTCTTTCAGCATTTCGAAAGATCTTTGTAGCAAAACCTGACATTATTGTTTTGTGTTGCCACACAGGTAGTTCAGCAAACACTGAAATGGGCACAAGCTGGTACCATCTTTCCTCTATAGCCAAATCTTTTGGCTTCTATAGCCAAAACCCCACCAGTGCTGTAAACACACAGTGAACAAGGACTGTTCTTTCTTGGAAAAATGCAACAGAAGAGATGCTTTGTAGAGCATGAAAAGCAGAGTCAGATAAAATCTTATTTTGGAAATAATTCTGCCTAGCAGCCCTTAAGGCTGTTTCAAGACAGCGTCTTCCCTGCTCCCTTCGAATGAATGCTCCAGGAAGTTCTACTGAGGTTTAATCACAGTTTTCATCAAACATCAGAAAGGGATTTATGCAATGACAGGCTGACAATTTTGTTCAATTTTCCATTATGAAAAACAACCAACCAACCTAATATGCCATGCTTTATTTATGCTTGATTTACTTTTGCTTCAGAACAACCAGCAAAATCCCTCAGAAGCCACAAAACAGCAAAGGACTCCTGTTTGCAGATACAGCTGCAACTAAGACGTGGTTTATTTATGCAATGTAACCTTGGGAATACCCAAAAAGTAGAACACAAAAGAAAAAAAAAAACATTAAAAATCAGTGCAATGGGAGCACAGTGAAGTGTTGATGGATACATAAAAAAATTTAACCAGCGTATTTCATTCATAAGAACACAAAAGAGTCCCTTACCAAGAGGAGGCACTACTATCTTCTCTGATGGACCTGATTAAAAATAACAAGAGTTAAATGGTCTCCACAGCAGTGTTTAGTCCAGCCATTCCTGGGAAGTATTAACAGAGAGCAAAACTATTTCTAAGTCATTTGCCAGCTGCCCTTTATCGTGGGCATGTAAATCAAGGCATGGTACCCATTAGAGCATTCCAGAGGTGCAGCTAAACTGTTTCCCATACACCCACCAGCCTCTTCTTCCCAGAACTCTCTGCCTTAGTTGCCAACCATCATCATATTCTCTCATCTAGAGCTGAGATTCACTGAGGCTGTAGCCTCATGTTACACTCACAAGTCTAACAGCTCAAACCATAAAACAATATCATCTTTCTTTTGTCCCAGAGCTGCGATACTCTTCAAAATCTGTTTGAAATCAAGAGGGGGCAGAGGTAATACAAGACAAAAGGCTTCACAACTCAAAACGCTACAACTATTGATGCAGGAAATTATTATTAGGAAATCTGATCCTTGAAACCTGCTGGGAAGAACCAAGGCACTGGCTAAGGTGGCACTGTGCTGCCCTGCACCAAATTACTGGCAGTCATTACACAATGCCCGTGTGTCTTCCTGTGACCACACTGATTAAATATGGATCCAAAACTGGATGCCAGGCTACTGACATGCTGCTAACAATTTACAAAACAAACAAGGTGACGAGTACACTGCACAGAAACCCCATCTTGCCATGTAACAACACAAATACACATCTTTCATTGCGCAAGAGTTCACACAGAGATTATAGGGGAATCAGCGCACACTGACTCAAACACCTCAGACCCAGCTGCCTACAGAAGGTGTCTGAACCTTTTGCAGCATCACCTACATTACAAGCAACCAAAGCCACACGTGACAAGCCTGTTGTGGTTTTAGTTTAACATCTGATGAGCTATTTTACCTGTTGTGGTACTTTCCTACAGTCACACACGTGTGATTTGTTTCTTGACTGCACTTCCAGAGCCCGGCACAGAAAGGCAGGTATCTCTGAAGTCTTTAACTCTTACAATTGTAGGATATGTAGGAATGGCTTAGGGAAAGGAGGCAACACAGACCACAGAATATTCCAAGTTGGAAGGGACCCTGAAGGATAATCAAGTCTGACTTTTAAGTGAATGGCCCCTATAGGGGTCAAACCCACACCACTGTGCCCTAACCAACTGAGACATCCAGATCATATGAACTAGGAGGCCCTACTAAGTTTGTGAACTACCTGCTTATGGATACTACTCACTCTTAATGGATAAGAATCTGATTAACTGATACTTCCCAGCAGCCGATATGCCGATAAGTGGAGATGGGAAGGTGGAACCTATCAAAGAAGAAAGGAAATCCAGGCAGGCAATATCAAGAGCTGGAGGAGCTAAGACATCTGAAATTCTCATTTATTTGAGAAGCAAGGAGAGGCTGGGAACTCCTGAGGCTCTCCCCAGTAGCAACAGGCAACTTCTTGCTGGTTGTAACACAAGAAATATTTGGTTTGGAGTAAGCTAAGCAACTGTACTCGTTATCCCTTACGAGATGTCAACAGTTAGCCAGCCAGGGCACTAGACCCTTGGGCTGTGGTCTCCAAATGGAGAATCTTGAAACGCGTGGAATCCCGGCTCAGTTATTTTTTTAATTAATTTTTGTCTCCTTTTTGAACCGAGGGCTCTCTCTGAGGGCTCCACGGCAGCACAACAAGAATCGCAACAAGCCCCCTGACACCGAGCAGAGCCCACCCCGGGCAGCGGGGCCACCCTCGCGCTATCCGGGGCACAGCCCAGTCCTGGCAGCGATTCCAGGTTAATCAGAATGCCTCGGTTTCCCTCCCCGCCGCCGGGAGCGGCCCTCCCGGGACCGGCCCCGGTCCGTCCCGCCCCGCCCCGGTGGGGGTGCCCGAGGGGCGAGACCCCACGGCGTTGCAGCGAGGACGGGGAACAACCGCGGCACCTCCCGCGCCGAGGCCGCGCCCGGGACACCTGAGGGGAACCCGAGGGCAGGGGGCGCGTTACGTAAGGGCAGGGGAGCCGCCATGGCGGCGGGCGCGGTACGAGGGCGAGGGGCGGCGGGGGAAGGGCCCGGGAGAGGGGTGCAGCCTTTCCGCCGCGGGGAAAGAAAGGCAGGTGGGAGGTGGAAGCCGGAGCCCCCCGGGGACGCCCCGCTGCCCGCCCGGTGCCCGCCCCGCTCCCCTGCGCTGCTGCTGCTGCCGCCGCTGCCGCCGCCGCGGCGCGTCTGGCGGAGCGCC
>VYXB01005247.1:2720-14659 GCA_013397135.1 Pachyramphus minor | reverse complement strand
TGGCTACCCGGCCTGGGTCAGTTTCCACAGGGAAAACGATCCTGTTGGCTTGCGGTTCTCTCACGACCATGTTTCACTGTTCTGGTTCAATGCTTATCTCCTTTCGTTTTGACACGTAAAAAAGCTGCCCTTCAATGGGAAGCAGAAACAGGCAGAGCAGCTCCTGAGAAATACCCTCACCCTGTCGCTCCAACTAGTGTAATCTCCTCGGGAATAACCTTCCCCATTCTTGAGGGGAAGCCATAACAGGGCACTTGGTCTGTTCAGCCTGGAGAAGAGGAGACTGAGGGGAGACCTCATTGCAGTTACAGCTTCCTCCTGAGGGGAAGAGGAGGGGCAGGCACTGATCTGTTCTCTGTGGTGAGCAGTGGCAGGACCCAAGGGAATGGCCTGAAGTTGTGTCAGGGGAGGTTTAGGTTGGATATTAGAAAAAGGTTCTTCACCCAGAGGGTGTTTGGGCACTGGAACAGGCTCCCCAGGGAAGTGGTCACAGCACCAAGCCTGGTACTTCAAGAAGTGTTTGGATAAACACTCTCAGGCCCATGCGGGATTCTTTGAGATGTCCTGTGCAGGCCTAAGAGCTGGGCTTCATAGTCCTTGTGGGTCCCTCTCAAGTCAGAATATTCTATACTTCTGTAATAGAGATCAGAGTGATTCTGCTTCAGATTTTCCAGGAATTGTTCTTCATAAGTTCAGAGAGAGAAGGGAGAGGGAAAGGCTGTACCAGCTCCTTTCTCTGCACCTGTTCACCAGTTCTGGTCTGTACAGTGTATATATATGTGTCTCATGCAGAGAGATACATACACCCCCTCCAGTGCCAGAATACATTTCCTCATTACACTCTTTCTCCCTGGCTTAATTCAATCTCTTTCTTTGTAGTACCTCTCTCTGCCTGTGGAGCAATAACAGTATGTCTTCGTCCCACTTTGCTTAAAGCTTGATTTGAGAACTTGAAAAGACTTGGTCAAGAATGTTTTACAGCCTGATAAAATCAAATAAAGACCTTATTAAAGAAATACATGCCCTGGGAAGCACAGAGTCTTCCTTGCACAAAAGCAAGCCCAGCTTTGCCAACTGAAAATGCCATTTGCCTCCAGCCCCACAGCTAAATAGCTCAATAGATTTTCCAGTTCTGTACTGCAGTGTTGAAAGCTGGACTCACAGTGCGTGCCAAGTTCACCCCTACAGATGTGCATAATAATTCTAGGATTTCCTTTTTTCCTGAATCCAACACAGTTCTGCTGAAAAGCAGGAAAGTGTTTTATAAATCCGCACTTATCTGAGAATGAATTGCTGGAGGTTTACAGTTCCACAGAGAATACACATATACTGTATTTAGGAGGAGATGCATATTTATTTAGGAGCCTTTAAAGGCAAAAATGTCCAGCTATTTGACCTGGCCTATTTGAGGAAGAAAGAGACAGAAAACTGTCCGTAAAAATATGGGGATCATTGTTATAATCTAAAATGTATCTGTATAGTGGGCTTGGGTTAATATTCCACACCCTTGTACCATTTATTTCATAGAGGTCAGAGTGGGTGAAAATTCAGTAGCAAACAGCTGAATTGATTATATGGTGTGCTTACCAAAACTGCACTAGTTCTGATCAACACAACACATTTTAGGGTTTGCACAAATACATCTCAGAAAATTGCTGTTCAGCGGTGTTTTAGTGGCTATTTTTCTGGACACAAAAACCCAAGCAATCCTCCACAAATTCACCCATGTGTTTGAAGGGTACTAACCTGTTTGTATGTGCCAGAGATGCTGCTGTCCATGAGCAGTTTCTAGAAGGCTGTGATTGGACAAAGCAACCCATACAGACTTGTGTTTTGCAGATTCCTCCTTCCTTTCTCTCACAAAGCACACTTTTATTCTCTATCGGCCTCATAGAGAATGAGTTTCTACATCATATGTCCACAATGTCCAGCCTGGCAGCAGCTTTGGTTTTCCAGATGGTTTCTCTTCAAGATGAAAGCCTGATACTTAAGAAGTGCCAAGGGAGGAAATCTTACCTGCCAGCTTCCCAAGACAAGTGCTGGTGATGAGGGAAGTTTATCGCTCTGCTCTGTGAAAAGGTAGGAGGAGTCAGTGGGCAGACTGCTATTCCAAATGAGAAACTAATGCCTTTGTGCTCTTATTTCTGACTTTCAGAGTTAGTGATACTGCTTGTAATGTATTGTGGCTCTCATCCAAAGCCCCTGGAAACTGCCAAAAAGGCTCCCATTGACTTCAGTAGCACTTTGATCAGGCCCTTCAACCCACAAAGATATCATTGTTTAGTTTTGTTGCCATTGGGTTCGGCACAGTGCTGCCTCCTGCCCTCAGATAGTTGTATAGACTAAGTCATTGCAAGTAGTGATTCCCGTGGGTGAGGTATAATCTCTGATGACAGAAAGAGGTTACCTTTTCCTGAATGTTGGAATACTTTGAGGCTGGAATCCTAGTGATCTGTTTTGACTGTTCTGGTAAAACCTTTTCCTCTGTTCTGTTAGTAAATGTAAAATAACTGTTTGAATGGGTTCTCCTAAAGACTTGAGTTTAAAACTATAGTGGCTCTTTGGACTAGCAACTGTAGAATCAGGAAATGTTTTCTAGAAAATGCAGTTAAAGATTGCACTGGTCGGGAATTACATTTTAGGAAGTGGAAATCTGATTAATCTCCCAAGGTATTTAATTATGTTCATTCAGCCATCTCCTTAACTCTGCAACAATAAGAATACAGAAGTGTGTGTACTATGCTGCATGGGGCATATGAGTAGTGAAAGGAACCTCAGGCTCCCAAGATTTGGACTGTGTCTGAAGTTAGGCAATGTAGAGCCTATGGAATTCAAAGTTTTGTAGCAGGATTAATGATCATTTGAAATAATCTATCACAAAAGAATTAAGCCTGGATGGTTGCTAAGCTACTTTGTTGGTGCATGTGCTTTAAGAGATTTGTGAGAGTTTAATACTTTATCTCCCTGCAGTAAAGGCAATTAATTTAAAAATATTGCTATTCCCTGATTGTAACAATTCTAAAAAAAAAAAAAAAAAAAAAAAAAGAGGGCCATCTATGAGAACTTATATAGCTGGGTTTTTGGGTGGCTGGTTTGGTTTTTTTTCCCCACCCATTTCAGAGGGAAAGAAGGAAGTTCACTTGATCCAGAAGACAAATCATGACCTGGCAGCTCAGAGACAGGACATAAGCTTGGGTGAAAAGGATCTTTAGGTGTTGAGTGACTGTGGCTTTGTGTGCTAAGCTCAGCTAAATCAGTGTGTGTCAGATATGCCTCCAAGGTGAGAGACACACAGGAGCATAAACACCTGTCTTGAGGAGGCTTTGAATAGAGACTGAATGCCAGGTAGTTGTGTCTTGCCAAGGAGATGTCATGCACTGAGCAGAGGTTTCCACCAAGTCACTTGGCATCACCCGAAGATCCTGGGTTAGCTGATGAATGAAACACAATCCCTTTCCCAAACATGTTACTGCAGAACAGCACTAACATAGCTGTACCACTGCCAGGATCCAAGGTAGCAGATAATCATGGGGCTATATATATATATATGTGGAAAGCATCTTTTTCTCAGTGCCTTTGGTAGCTGAGCACTGCACAGCACAGGCATTATCTAAAATTGGCTTTAGATTTTTGAGGATCATGCCTTAGGATTTGTCTGCCTGTGATCCATATTATGTTTTTAAGCACTTGAGAGGATCTATGCTCAATGTAGCTGTGTACAGAGCGTCCCAAGTTTCATGACTTCTGAGGCTGCAGATGTAAAAACAGTGCTGTGTCTGACGGGGCAAAATTGAAACAATTCATGGCTTGAAAAATAACTATTTGAAAAATCTGTGCTGCTGCTTTCTTATCTATAGGCCTGGGGCATGCATGGACTTTGGTCATCCTGCTAAAGCAGAACACACCTCTGTTTGGCACATTTCTTTCCTTTTACCTATTTCTTGCTCCTGAGGAGAGAGAGCACAAAGTGAGCTACACCGGCTCCTGCCGCTGGTCCTGCCGGTTGGTTACTGATTAACCATGTGGATTATGGATTAGGAACAACGTAATCTTTGTGAATCAGGAATTCCTTATCTGGAGAGTGAATATTTGAACAGTGAGTATAAACTATGTTCATAAAATGTTGCCTTTTAAATGACTGTCACACTCATTCCTAATGTCACAACCATTACAACTGACATGTATAAAAGGAGTCTCCTTTACAGAGGATCCGCATAGTCATCTTCAGAGGTATTCAGGAGTAACACAGCTGTGTTAGCTGTGACTAACAGCCTCTCTTAATTGGTATGCTGATGTTTCTTGAAAAACATTTTGATTGTGATGTCTTTGAAAATGCTCAGCTACCAGCTGTGAACATAAAAAGGCTGAGTACAGAGTGGGGAAATAGTTTGCAGGAGGGCAAGTTTACTCCTACTAACACCTGGCTTCTTGGATAAATGTAAGTTTATTCATACTCTGATAGTGGTTTTGCAGTAAGACTTAGTGGTGAGTTCAAACAAAGCAAAAGACCTACTTGGAAAAGAGAAACCTGCATGGTGGGATACTGGATGCAGAATGAAATAATCTGGAAAATTGAGGGTACCAACAATTTGAGTCAGACTGGAATTTTGCAGGCAGTTTTGCAACACTGTGAACCACCACAACCTGATCTCAGATGCTGAATTTCAGTGGAGCAGTAGAAAAAAAACATGAAACAATACAAAAGTTCAATTTCATTAAACTGCTGGATTCAGGAGGTTCTCTGCATTTAGAAATCTGTGTTCTGAAATGCTGCCTAAAATTGCCTGGGTTTTTAATGCATACTGGCATTACCTGCAAGCATTATAATACTGTGAGTATTGCCCCCATCACAAGTCTGGGGCCTCAGTGCAAGCAGACAGTGGCAATAAGATGTAGAGCCATGATTTTCACTTCTAAGTGGCCTAGGCTTGTGGCAAGAAACACAGGTTAAGATGATTCTCTTAACATTCTGAGTAGGATTCAAGGACTTTGAAAAAAATGAAGCAGAGACAGTCTTTGAAGAAATACTGTCAGACTTTGCTGAAGAGGCAGTGCTGTGGGGAGCTTCAATCCATGCCGTTGGAAATTCTGTAAGACTAGATGTGGCCAAGATGAGCTGAAGCCACTTAAGTGTCTCTTGAAAATTTTACATATCACGATGAAGATAGTAATTATGATCATTAAATATTGTTGTTAAATGTTGTTCTTCCCCCTAATAATGAGCCTCTCAAGCCTCAGACCAGTCAGTGAACATTTGTAGTGGACAAAGAGAAACTATCACAGCTGCTTCTTTGTTTTATTCACTGTTGATTTGAATGGTGTCCTCAAAAGGCTTCTGTGTACATAAACTTCCACTTCTCTTACAAAGTATATAGTTTCACCCATGCTGCCTGCCCAGCAGCCCTGTATCCAGGGATGCACTGCCCCCACAATATGCTGGAGCATGTGCTGCCAGGTGTGGTTATGGACCACAAGTGCGCCAGGAATCATGCTCACATTTCAGCAGTAGGGATGACTGCAAAACAGTACACGAGTGTGGTGCCTGGCCATTTAGCTTACAAACAGAGCTATAGGGTTTATGATACCAGTAGTTCACCTTCATGCCTCCAGCACTGGGGAACAGAGCCTCTGTCAGCCAGCAGGGCAGTCCCAGCAGTGGCACCTGCACGCTGGGAGCAGCAGCTCAGGGAGTACATAGTGCACCTGGCACATAAAATCCCTGTGGGCTCCTTACTCTCTTATGCTTCCTGAAAATGGAACAGCTGGAAGAGCTGGGGAAGGAGCTCCACAGACCTCTAGCCAACATCATGTTGCTTTTAGCTGAACTGTTGCTCATCATGTCTGCAGGAGACTGGATTGGCCTCAGCACAGAGATTCCAAGCTAGGCACTTCCTCCTTTCCTCTTGGAACTTCACTTTCTGCTTAATTAATACATCAGCATTTGGGCCAGACCCTAATTGCACAGCTCAGCGTTGCTGTCATTTTCCTGGCACAGGGCTCCAGTCAGTGCTGGCCAAGGCAGAGAGGGCATAGAAGCATTGGCTTTAAGAGACACATTAGCAAGAGGCAAAGCATAAGGCCAGAGTCACTAACCTAACTCATAACTCCTAACAACTCCTTAAGCCAGGGTTTGAGGTACCACTCTTCAAATCTGGGGCTTAGCTGTAGGTGACTATATGAAGCTTGTTTACATGGGCTCCTGCTGGGCACCAGTAATAAACCAGAGTTTGGGATAAGCTTCAGTTTTTTGTTGTGAAAGAAAACTGCGGAGCCTGGGAGGCTTGATGAATCAATTCTTAAACTGGTGGTGAGGAGATAAAGACTTAACTCCTTGCTATTTGTCTGTTTCTTTATGCAAAGCAGAAGCCTTGGAAACTCAAGCAACATATAGAAGAGCAAGTGGCTCTCTGTTGTGACAGGCCAGTCCTCTCAGTAAGAGCTCAAATAAAAGCAGGACAAAACGGAAAACTTCTTTCAGAGTAGACAAAGGACATTAAATCACTGTTCTCAGATTTGAGATTTGGAGGGTCTGGGTTTTAAATACAAACCACATCTAAGACTCTTTAATTTACTTTTAACTTTTAATATTTGGGGGTTTTAACTCTCTGAAATTTGCTACCCTTTCTTTCTTTTTCTGTCTTGGGAATTCTCCACCATGAAGCAAAAGATCCAAATCTGGGAACCTGTGCTTTGGCACACTCTGAGTGTCTTGTTACATGAACGTTCCATGAAGAAAAAAAAAGGGAACTATTTTTGTGTCATTTAGCACATTTAGCCACCATTTGTGCTGATGGCAGCACAAACTTCTACTTGTCGCCAGCTAAGAGCAGGAGGAGCTGCATGCTGAGGGCTCTCCCTTTTGTGAAGAACGTATTTACAGGACAAGAAATGCTCAGGTGAGCAGGATGGATTCCAACTGTGCCAAAGCTGGCAGCATGTTCAGGCCTCACTCAGATGGCTGCGAGCCAGGAAGTCCCTGCAGTGGTTGGGATGATTGGGAGTTGCACAAGTAGGTGCACAGATAATCTGTGCTCCAAGGGGTCTTTGACCCGTGTTTCATCAGGTGCTGCTCTCTTGTACCACAGGCTGAAGACCTTTGGGGGTTTAACCTCCTGGTTGAGGTGGGTCCCAGCAGATCAGGCCACTGGCTTGTGAGGAGGAGCTGTGCAAAGGCTCATCTGGAGCCTTTTCCTGTGACCCTCTGTCCTGTCACCTTTAAGCCCTGGCCTTGGCCCCAAGCCCTTGTGTGGGCTGTGCTGGTGGCGTGCCATGCCTGGCCCTGTGCCTCACTGATCCTGATGTGACTTCCTGGTGGGACCGTGGCACCTGCCTCATCCCTGCAGCCTGGCCTGGTGTATGGCAGGCTCTGGCTGACCCTCTCACTGTTGCAGCATCTGCTCTCCTTGCCTGGCAGCAGTGGGGTGGTGTCACATTGGTGTGATGCCCACCTTGCCCCCAGCACCTGGCATGCCTTCTCCTGCCAGGAGTCCCTACTCCACTTCTCCCCTGAACCTGGATGGGGCACAGCACACCTGAGAATTAAAGTCTAAGATTACACAGAGATGTTGTTGCTGCAGCATTTTCTCCAGTAGCAAGGCAGCATTTCATAGGAGCGGAAAACATAAAGCCTCAGTCTGGTGCACATGTTGGAAGACATGGATGAAAAAGAGGTATATGGAGGCACATATGTTATCCAGTGCCTGTATGGGTTTAACTTTGTGCTGTGACACGTTAATTTGTTGAAGTGAAGACGTATTCAGGAGTTTTCATGAATGGAGTTCAACTTAAACTCACCTGCTGCATGCAAACAAAGGCTTTCCTGGCTCAGCATAACCTTGCTCCTTTCTTTAATGACACAAGTCTGACTTACAAATACTGAAACAGACTGACTGCAGAATTTTCAGTAGTTGGATTCATTGCCTTGTAACGTAAAGAGGAAAAACAGTCCAACTTGGTCTTTGTTCCCATGTAACAAATCACATTCTCCTGCATGCATGAAATGCAGGAGAGCACCCAGTAATTTGTAGAAAAATACTGCACTGTTTTCACGGGAAGGTGTTTTAAAAGTGTCTGGGAATTGCAGATGAGCAGTGTGAGAAATGATACAGGGAAAGGTGCATCACTTGATACCACACCTTAAATGCAACTCTAGGACGTGATGGTTTTCACTGCCGAGAGACACTTCCTGTTCTTTGTGTTTAAGAACTGTATTTATTCATATAAAGGCATACTGATGGTGTGAATTCATAACTGATAATTGATGTAATTAGGTATTATATTACACACACACCTGTATTGTTTCAGGTGCTTGCTACAAAAGTATGTGAAATTCATTGTACATTTAAAAATAAAAATTGAGTTGAAACAGGCCACACACCTGCTGTATAAATTACTTCTTGCAAGACAGCTTTGCTCAGGGATGAGTCCAGATTAGCATATTCTCAGACCTTTGCACTCAAGTAGACAGCTTTGCTATCCCAAACACAGGCTTCATGGGAATTCCTGTCTGCCTCAACACTACAAGACACAGGCGATGTGATGTACACTCAAAGCAGTCCTTTAGTCTTCTAGAGCTGCATATCTGCTTAGCTAACACTCCATGTTATGCAGGTGTGTTCCTGCTGCAGATGTTGGATAAACCCTTCTGCGTGCTTGGAAATGGTGGCCTGGAAGTACCTATCTTTGTTCTGAATCAAACCAGCTGAACTACCCCCAGCACATGTTCTATTTTCACTGGGAAACGAGAACCAATTCTTGGCTTTCACTGGCTGCTTCTCTGTCCAATGACTGCATCAAACTTGACATTGGTCATCTTCTTCAGAACATTCAGGGCACGTTCTGGAAACACCCTGAAAGAGGTAATAACATGAAATTAAACATGGGATAAGAAAAACTTAAATGATAGGAAAAAGTGGCACTGCAGGAGAGGGAAGAGCTGGTCTAGGAGCAGAATGCATGCACAGACACGGATTAAGTCATAAAGTGGGCATTATTTCCAAACATATGTAGCCTTTTATGACAATTCTGGGACAGGTATGTACTGGACATGATTTAGTTTGCAATGTTGCTGCAGAATCCAGGAACTTTTCATATTGAAATCATACAGATGTGTGCATTTTCTTTCTCTTTGCTTTCAAAATGTTATCTGGTTAATCTGGAAATTCTTGAGGCAAAAAAAAAAACAAACCCAAACATTTCCTCATAGAAAGAAATTTAGATTTAGGCCCAAGTTTGCTGGCATTCACAAACAATAAATTACTAAGAGTTTAATGAGATACTGTAGAAGATAATTGAAAACTAAATTTAGTTGTTCTGTTGTTAATTCTAGGTTTGGAAACTGAGCTGTGATGAAAACACCTCCTCAGCAGAGTGGCTATGCTGGATATTAAAGAAGTGTGAGAGGACAAATCTTGCTTTACATAGCAGAGCTAAGCAATAGAGCCATTTTAAAGCAATTTTCCAGCCTCTGTAGCCTCATCTATGGTGTTGATAGGAAGAAACAAACACTAATAAACAGCAGGTCCTCAGCTCTTTCTAGAACTACACTGGGGGTGCTGATTCAGCGAATGTGGTATTTCCACAAGGAAAACAAGAATCTGTGAAGAAAAACTGTTCTCTTGTTCTCCCTCTCCTTCCTTACTGGCCTGTAGAGCAGCTGAGCTCTCCACTGAGAGCAGTTATCTGCAGCAAGTGAATTAGAAGGACCTATGAGAGGCCTCAAAAATATAACCATATGTGACATCTATTGTTGTCACTAGAAAGACCCACTGCATTATCAGTTACCCTGTGATGTGTTCTAAAATAATTGAATCACATTTTACAAGTTTGAGGGTGCTGCACTCAGCAAGTTATAGTTGATACTCGTTGATAATTTTTTTTTCTACTTACCTTTCAAGCAGTAAAGCAACACTCTGATTTGATGGAACAAAAACCATTTTCTGGTTGGTCACTATTCCTTCCATCAAAGCCTCTGCAACCTCTTCAGCCTCCAAAATCTTTCCAAGCCTGCAAAGGAAAGCACACACATAAGAGCTGTGGTGCTAGAAACGGGTGGTACAAGCTTCACAAAGATGCTTCACATATGCACAGACTCAGGTAATTCAAATGCAACCATTATGTGGGTTAAAGGGCACTTCTTTAGACAATTATACACATTGTTATCATACAGTCAGTTGGAACAGAAGGCCCAAAACTGGGGATATTATGCAGTGCCTTGGTGCAAAGAAGGAAGGACAGGAACACAGAGCATTGAGTTACCTTGTACTGGGGTTCTTGACAAATCCAGTGTTTATAAAAACCGGACAAAGGCACGTGGTTTTGATTCCATCCTTTCCCAGGGTAGACAGCTCCTCTGTCAGAGCTTTATGAAATCCAACTGCAGCAAACTTGCTCGAGCTGCAGGAGGGGAAAAAGCATAAAGTAGAAGCTATAAATAGTGTTTCTAACTCCCTACAACTGCAAATGGCCTAAACAATCATACAGTACGAGCTAGGAGGCAGAAAAAACCCCAAATAATGTAATGCAGCTGAGAGACAGGGCAGGGACTAATTCCAACTTCCCCTGTGCCAGGATGTAGTGCTGGATTAAATATTGCAGCTTGGGGAGTAATTGTGGAAAGCAAACAGGTTGTGAACAGATAGATAAAACAGACAGACAAACATCAGGAAATCTTTGAAAAAACAGTAACAAATTTGCATCAATCAAGAGACATTCCATTTTTCCCATGCAATAAAATTCTTAGAAGGAATGCAGCCTGAATCTCTAAAATTAGGAAGTATGAGCAGTGTAGAAATGGAGATTAACCCTCTACTGTTTCTCATACCACACAGGGTCATCTCATAACAGTTGTTTGTGACTTTTGTATTATGCAAACAAAACTGAGGAACAACCTGACACAGAAATAGGTATGTGCCTCTAGTTTAGGTCAAGTCCAAAGAAAACAGAAAAGGGAAGACTGCTGCACCTGGAGCTGCTGTTATAGAGGGCTAGATGAGGCACGGAATGACAATATGCAATATAACAGGTTTTCTGTGCGTGCACTGTGATTTTCTTGGCATTTGTCAGGTAGAAAAGCAGTTTTATGTCATGATGGTAGAAGTATCTCTATACACTACAGCCACTGCCACAAAGGTAAAAAGACTAAAAGCTACTCATTAGGGGTTTACTTGACAACACTACAACAACTCACAGAACCACTACGTTCTAAGGAGAAGGGAGGAGGATACCTGTTTTGCTAGGCAAAAGTCTGGATCCGTAAGGGAGAGAAAATAGAAGAATATTTCATTAGTTGATGTGCTACATGATTATTCTTTCTTACAAGCATTGCTCCTGATTCAGTCAGAGCTAATAACTAATAAGTAGGAACCTCCAGCCATCCTCAAGTGCTGGCTGTTCTGCTTTCTTCCTCCTTAGTTTAGTCCTTTGTCCACACATATTCAGTGGGAGGATTATTTCAGTTACTTGGTACTTTACAATGCAGAGGATACAATTAAAAATACAATAAAAATTAAGAGAGCTGATTTAAAAATCACTTACCAATAAGCCACCATGAAAGAAATCACAAAATGACCTGCTGCCGAAGCCACCGTCACAATGTGCCCATAGTTGTTGTTCATCATGGCTGGCAGAAAAGCTCTTGTCGTCTTCAAGAGGCAAAAATGCAGGGGGCAGGAAGGAAGAGAAGAACAATGTTTTCTTAGGCATATTCAGCACTGACCCTGAATATCAGTCATTAGGAGACTAATGCTTTGTGCTGCACAGCACCTCACATTCTGAGAGCCACAGGGATATCTGTTCTTTGATCAGCTGGTGCATTTGGCAACCTGCCCTCCCAATGTGTCAGGAAATCAGCTATAAACAGGATCTCATTTTCACATCTTTCCTCTGCTGCTTTTTAGGTTTCAGGAGTCAGCAGCAATGCTGAGAGTGTCTCACCCCCA